>OMOT01004902.1:7143-19431 GCA_900312575.1 Acanthochaenus luetkenii
GTGTTGTAGCCATAGCTGGCCAGCGTATTGAGGGCTGATGTGATGGCCAGCAGGTCATTGCCAGAGAAGCTGGACATGGTGGCAGGGAAGGCGCCCATTCCTGTCAAGCCAGCCTGGCCCAGAAGGCTGGAGGCAGTAGCAGCTGCGGCGGCTGCATTGGGCAGCACCTCGGCCGAGTTAGCGTAGGGAGAGCCAGTGGGGTTGGAGTTGGCCACTGGGCCAGAGATGTTGGAATAGCTGATGTTGAGGCAACTGCTGCTCTGAGGGTCCTCCTGGATCTTCTGCACTATGATTTCCACGGCCTTGCGGTTCTGCTCAGGCTCGCCACTGATGGTAACCACTCGCTCCTGAAGGTTGATGCCCTCGGGCTTCTGGGAGAGCTGCACCCAAGCCCCCGACTGCTCCATCACTGCTTTCACGGTGGCTCCGCCCTTGCCAATGATAAGCCCAGCTGTGCTATTGGGCACTATCAATTTAGCCTGTAGAGAAATGTAGAGATTTAAGTAGAAAAAAGGGAGGGAGAGAAAGATTTAAGCGTATAAATGATCAAAAGAAAGAGGAATATCTCTCAATGAGTCAGTCTACTATACCAGCCCCCACTTTACTCAGCGATTTGTTAATCCCAGGGGTTTAGGCTGCAGCTGCCACGCAGCTCTGTCTAGCTATGAAAGACTGTAGGTAAAAATAACCCCATACCCTCACATTTTCCTGACCCTACCATGCTCTGGGTCATGGCCCAGAGAACTACTAAGACTGGCAACTAATAGACAAGGTGTTCCTACCATGTAGTGACTACACACCCTCATGACCCTTATGTCAACATTCACTTTAGTCAACCATTAACACACACAGTATGCAGTTGCTTTTTTTACTTCAAACATGGGTAAGATTACTGTGTTTTAATATTAAGGTTCCACACAATATCTCACCTGTTTGACACGGTCAGGGTTGACAGTGGTCTGTGGTTGCAGTATACTGACTGGTTCGGTTTTCTGGGCGCTCTGGGGCATCTCGCGGACTTTCTCCGCGATGAAGTTGTGGACACCATTGAGGGCTTCGACTGTACCCTGTATCAGACATACACGTTCTGTTGTTCCTGTGTTGAGAGAGGAAGATGGCAACACAACTAATCAGCAATGTGTTCTGGGTGTGTATTTGGCAGACAGACAACTTCAAGAGTTGAGGCTTTTGCTGAGGGCAGGACTAAAATATACACATATATTAAGATGTCTTGGCAGTGAAAAATGTTCCTTGACATTTCATAAAGAGGCCTAATTGCTAAGCTATACCTCGCTTCCTCGATTTACACAATCAACGGAGAAACAGCTGAAAGAAAGAACCGTGCTTGGTTAGCAAGCCACTTGGGGGGAAAAGGATTCCTCTTCAATGATGTAACTATTTCAGTGCGCCGGTATACTGAGCCTGTACTGGCCTTGTAGCTCTAATAGACTAAACACACAGTTGTTCCTCCTCTAGGCTTCTTTCTACACCCACACTGACGACCCAACCAGCATTCCGTTGCCATGGTAAAGGGGCTGAGCCGTGGAAACAGGTGATGCAACAGCGAGTCCTTTTTACTTGCTTGCAAGTAACAATCTCCCTTTCTTACTACCCAAGACACACATCTGCATCTGTCCTATAACCATATTCATAAAAACATAAAATAAAAATTGACTGTTCTTTCATCGCAGTAAATATTAATTGGCACTCTATTTTCTTAGTTGACTTGATAGACGACATAAATCCGATTAACCAAATAATTAAATGAGAGAAAAGTGTCACATTAGCCATTTTCCCCACTGGCAGAGTCATTAAAACAGGCAAACTAGTGCCCGAGCAACGCTGCTCTACTTCATCTTTGGCATTTACATCCGTAACTCAATTACAGGATTGGGTTGACACACACTCAAAATCACACACAGTTGGTTCTTACAAAAGGGCTATATAATATTGGATTTGAGTGGTCAATAGGCACATTTCTGAATATGAGAAAAAGGCAGGAGGAAACTCTAATTGGAAGAAATTAGGTAAAGAGCACCTGCCCTGTATTTGACCTTATAGTTTCCTAAAGAAATTCTGGCTAATACTTCAGATATACCAGAATGTGCACCATGAACCCCGAACAAAGCTGTTGGAGGTATAGTTTCAGCACATTTTACACCACATTTAGAACAAGTTAGCTGACCAAAAGTGATCCAAATAAACCAAAAACATATATCTTTCTGAAAGACACACAAACAGGCTATGAATGACAAACGTTAAAGTAGAACAGGATTATACAAGCTTTGGACCCTGCAGAAGCACAGTTGGCACTGCTTGGTGATATTTTGCTACCTGTCATTCTTGAAGAAGTGACAGATTGAAGCCTCTAAGTACAGTCAGCTGACCTACAGTACTCTGGACTCATGATGTTGCCACATAACACTCGTTTAAAGGAAATATTCATTTCCATACATTTGTGTGTAACAAAATTACTAAACTATTATTATTATCACAAATACAACTAGCAAATTATTTTATTTTAAAAACAAGGCACGGTAAACCTAGCTCAAGCCAGACCCCATGCAGCCAGTGGGGAACATTGTGTTTCAGAAAGTTAAACGCAGGGTCCGACATAAAACATAGGCTACTGATAAGCAAACTACTGTAGGTTACGCTAGCAAGCAAACAAGCTAGCCATTAGCCTAAGCTATAGCCTAGTTATAGAAACTATTTGCTAGCAAACTAACATTAGCGAATGTGGGTGGTGTTTGGCTGCTTTGAGGTTATCCAACAAATATACGACGTGCTAGCTGCAACATGAACACAGTTTCTATGTCAGAGCGCACGATTTACGGCTGCAGGCCCTACGTTTTCTACTAACACTGTTTCACTTTAGTCAACGAGGCTATGTCAAGGCGCACAATTCATTAATCAAAATGAAACCGCCAATGTTGCTCTAGAACTACAATAGAGGGACACCCGTATGGACGTACAGTAGCGCTGTTTTCTGTCCTAGATCATTATTGCACTCGCCTGGTGTCGCTAGTTTATACTGCCCCCTACTGCACGCCATCTCTCACGCATGTTTCAACAATTAAATGAGTGACTCAGTGAGTCAGGGAGTGAAGGAGTCAGGGAGTAAGGGACTTTAACTGTTATTGAAAAATATATAATATTATATAAAAGAATTATGCTGGTTGCTAGGCAATGGTTTAGGTAACTCACAATTTTTAGTCCATAAGCTAGGTTACCATGTAGACTACACACTCCATTTGCCATGCCCTCAGGCTAAGATCTAAACTCTTTTATCATGTTTATAAGATTAAATGGACAAGATAAACCATGTTATTGACTATGGAGCTTAACAGTGGCCATGCTGGAGGAAAAACTTTGTGATAACGTGCACAAAATACAAAATGTTTCACATTTTACAAATTAAAATGTGGCTACAATTTATTAAAGTGTGCTTATGTTTCCCTGAAGTGTGCACACAAATAAATTATATCAACAAAAGAAACTGGAGATTGCAGCCATTGATTTCAACTGCCAGAGATGCCTTAGCTTGACTTAATGGAATATATTTAGACGGAGCAACGTCTGCCCTACCCAGAAGCAAAAAAGATCTGAAAATTGAAAACCAGGACATCTTGCATGATGCAAGACTTCCTTGTAAAAAAATATAGTGTACATAAGCATTGCTTTAATACTGGCCTGGTAGTTAAACGGGTAACCTGCACATAGGAAAGTCTTCAAGGAATGGCACTGCTGCTACCAGGTCAGTAGGATAGCACATCCTAAAGCAGAGACCCATGGCTTTCAACTGCAACTTCACTCCATCAAAGTATCTTTGTCACTGCAGAGTCTCTGCTGAGACGCCATGGAAGTATCTAAAGGCTTGATTTCATTCTCCACCTTCTTCCCTCACTGGATTGCTTGCATCGTCTTCTCTCTTCTGTCTGTGTCTTTGTAGTTGAAGAATTTCATAATAACTGCTCTGGGCTTCGAGTTGCAGCAAGAGTTAGCTTGTACTCTTGATGACAGCAGGGGAGAGAAATGTGTCATTGCCCCGGAGAGCACACATCTCAGCCTTCAGCTTTTCCCAAGAGACCAATAAGTCTCAGGTTAGAGACTAGGGTCCTCATTCTGGAACGCAGTTAAGAAAAAGTTACGAATAATTTTCTTCTTAATTCTGGCATTTCTGAATGGTTTCTTATCTGGGATTCGTTCTTAGCTAAGAACAGGATTTGAGAACGTGGAAAAGCAGTCGTAGATAGGCCAGACTGGAGTGCGCCGTGTTCTTAAAGGCTGAATTTGTGAAAAAACATTGGTGATTGCGTTCACATCAATTCTACAAACATCCTCGGATTTGAATAATTATTTAAAATAATAAATACGAGGATATTTGTATCATTAACAATTACAATTCACATTTATAGTCATGATTCTACGAGGCATTGTGACAAAATAAATAGAGCACTACACGAACACTGCAAATGGCAGTGAATAAATAAATAAGCACTAAACTCAATCGCGTGGATATAGAGCCATAGTGGAATAGAATGGACACATCTACATTCTGTAAAGAAACATATGAATATCCATAACTAAAATATATCATATGGGCCTACATAATATAGATAGATCTACAAGTAGCCTACTCATGTAGTTAACTCAACTGTACAATTTAATCTGCTCTCAGCACATCCCATTCCTTTCATGTAGGCTATATATTATAATGAATAGTCCATATACCGTCTTGTTCTCTATTGTCACGCTTATGTTCTACTCCCTGCAACAGTACCTCCACCTCTGCACCGGTGAAGTTAGGTCTGCGTTTGCTTTCCGCTTTGACATGATTTTGATCAGTCTCAAGTCAACACGTTCTCACTCCCAAGCGGACTTATTTGACGAGTAGGGAGTGAGAACGTGTTGTGCACACACGGTCCTGTGGTTGCATGCCCTTATAAGGTGTTGGCGGGGCATTTATGTATGCAAATTCAGGTGTAAAAGAACGCACGTTTAATTTAAGAATCAGTGCCATTGCTTTGGCGGTTTAAGAACACATTACAACACGTTCATGAATCCGGCGGGGATCTTTCTTAGAGTTGGTCTTACGAAGTTCATGAGAAGACAGTTAAAAAGACACTGAAGAAAATGTTCTAGAATAAAGTCCAATTATTTTTTACTACTTTTTGTAGCATGTCTTTTATATCCAGTAAATCAGGTAAAGGTGCCTGGAAAACGTTCATATTGCATCACACCATGACAAGACATCCCCAACCACCACTGTTCCCATCTTCTTCTTTTTTAAAGACAGTAACCACACCATACTATCCATCAGCCATTTAGTACAGACAAATAGGCCCCTATATGTTACACACTGGTTTGTTACCTGGTCCTAATAAGCTGTAAGACAGGCGAGTGTTGGTTCTTACCAGTAAATTGTAAATGTAGGCAGGACCAGGATTCTGTGGGACCTTCTGCAGTAATAGATGGAATCATTTGGGACAGCTATAATGTAGGACCTGATGTCTGTGTGTCATAATAATAGGAACACCAGGGATTTTACTAATAGAGGGAACACTGGCACAATGTGCAGTCTTCCAGGATAGAGTGGAGAAGGAACTTGATTTTAGATTCCAGTGGTCTGTCCAGAGCCTCAAGACTGCAATTCTATGAAGTGATACTTAACTTTTGGTCAAACATTTTCATTTTTGTAGTCCATACACTTTTTGGAGGAGTTTACAAATAGTCAATCACCAAACCTGGCCACTCTGGGAAACTGTAGTCAGCATCGGGCTGGGCAATAATTCAATATTATCGTCATCGGAATCATATTGTAATGAAATAATGATATCAAGTTATTATGATAAAAAATTATGTTGTCTAAATTAATGATAAAAAAGCAAATGCTAAAAAAATGCTAAACATCTCTCACAAAATGAAATCTGAAACAAATTAGGGAATATTATTTGAAAATTCAAACTTTTTGTCCAAGTCTAAAAAGCATACAGTACTACTAACACATAAAAACAAGAAGAGTACGGTAGTTCCATATAATGTTACTTCATTCTATATTCCACAATCCAGATCATACTGGAGCATATCAGATTCTACCGAAGTGAAATACCTCATCAAATACGGGAGACTATAAACTATCTGCATTATATTCCTGCATTTTAATACTAAAAGTCGTCATTATAGCATTTTATTGTGGTTGCTTAACTTTGTAAGCTCCTTTTTCAGAAAGAACTATCTCGCCCTATACAGTGGAAGCACTGGTGATGTTTTCCATGATGAGGTCACATATTGTGATTCACATTTTATAGATAATCTAAAACATAGGCCCATTGTTTCTATGACATAACAACAACTTCATTTATGTGTGCTGTACAGTCAGTAACTCAATACACGAGCTGGGCTGGTGGCCAGCTGCACAAAGCAAAGGGTTTGGAGTTTTGTTGCTAAGTTTAAGCTCAAATCGTGAACTCCCACAGCTCCCTTTGCAGCTGCTTAAAACTGTGGATGGGTGTGTATAGGTGTGTGTGTGTGTATGTGTTGAATCCACATTATGAGTAGGTGAATGCATAGTATGCCACATCTACGGGGGCTAATTCGGTCATTCGGTTCAAATCACATAACAAAACAACTAAACGAAACACAAATCTGTGCCCGTGTGCTAGGAGGCAAGCATGCAAACCAAACTTTATAAGAGCAGTATGATGTCATCTTATCTGGTTTTAACTCCCCAAACTATCAGGGACCAAATCTGAGAGAAATGGTGAGTGGGGAGAAGGAAAGAGGAAACTTGGCTTGTGTTAGAGCAGCTTGAGTACAGCTGGAGCAGGGTCACGTCCACAGAGAGAGATTGAAACGGGCTATTTCTGGGCCTGCCCCCCTGCCCCCTCCCTCACACACAATCATGCATCATCCACACCCTTCACTATCTCCAGTCATCCATCTCAGTCTGCCACAGCAGGGCCAAGTTGCACAGATCCCATCAAGACCTTTGAATTCGTGGTTTCATGTCTCTCGCTGACGGATGGGAGATGTGAGGTGGGTGGGAATCTCAGTGAGCCATCACAGTGAGGATTGCAGAAGAAAATGGCTGCATCGGTTGTTGTCCCTTGATTTTTCTAGTGTGCGATTGTGCTGTGGTTAGAGTGCGCTCAGGCTGCTGCAGGATGAGAGATGAGGGCATGAACTGTGTGTAATGGCATTATCATGCTATATTAGCACAAATCGCAGCTAATTCAGCACTGAAGGAAGGTAAAACAAATGTAGGTGATGCGTTTGTCATGCCCTGTCAACGCTTGCTTCCAAACTTCAGGACAGGACTTTGACTTATCATAATCTACATCAGGCCGCTATAAACTTCACCAAGTTGCACACGCTTAATGCAGCTGGTCCTGTCCCCATTTTAGTTTTGTAAAGCGTTAGCCTTCACCGACTTCTCAGAAAGAGGCACTCTAGACTTTTGTGCTATGTACAGTAGTAGTCGTTTCATTTTACTTCTGTGGGCCAGAACAACCACCCAATCAAATCCTTGCCAGCACCCTCTCCCTGAACTGCTCTTCTCACTCATCACGATAATGAGCAGAGGGATAGGCAGAGCAGGTGGTGGCCTATGAACACATACACAAACCAAAGAGAGAAATAAGGAGACATGTCACTCCTTTAATTTGTTCCTACGCCAACAAAGTATCTATAATTCATTCTCCCAAACATAGCTGGCTCGTGTGAAGAATTTCGAGGCTTGCTCTCTGTACATGCGTTCCTTTATCCTGGCTAACAGAAACATGCTGGATGAAAAAGTGCAGAGGAAATATTCTAAGCATACCCAAACCACGCATTTATCTTTCTTCCCCTCCATCCCAGTGCTCAGTAATTCTTTGCCACGGTTCAGTCAGTGCAATATATCACACGTAACAGAAAGGTCAAATTTGAGCCATGTTGTGCAGTTTTCTGCAGGCAATGTTTCGTTTTCTGCATAAAAATAATCTAAGGGCTCTTTTTCAGCCAATATTGCCAGACGTCATGGGACAGATTATTTTCCATTGAAATAATCTAGGTAGCCATTCATGGTCAAAATTGAGTTCCAGACAACGATTTCCTCCCTCTTTGATATGTTATAGAAGTGGCTGCTTCAGGCAATCAGAGAATTTACTGTGAGCCCTATAATAATAATAAGAAAAGCATAAGCATTTTTCACATGCGTATCATGTGCTACTCATATTTCGTAGGTCATGTGCACTGCCACCTACTTCCTATCTGAAGAGGTATGTGTGTGTATATATACAGTATAAAGTACACTACTACACTGGGATTATTTGCTTCCATCAGTTATCACAGAAGACATCTGGACTTAATAAGCAGCGAGACGCTCAGCACCTGTTATTTTTCAGCAGGTCGAAGCCTCCGCTGAGGCATGAAGGACAAACACCAAGACTTCTCTAAGACTCAGACGTTTCTGTTTAGAGGATAAGACGCTTCAGCGGTGACCTCCAACCGATAGGGGTCATCGGGAAGCATGAACATCTTTTCCCTGTTGCCATTTTTCGAACGAGGCCTTGCTGCTCGACTAATGCTCCCAGTATACCCTACATGTCCTCTGCGTCACAGAATTTGCTCTCCTTTTCATAGACTAAAATGGCAGCCAGGCAATTTTTGCAGAAACGTGAGATGGTTCTTGCGATGTACCAACATGAAAATGCGAACACTGGAGCAAAATGAGCACCTGCAAGCCAGGCAACCAAATTGAAAGTGAAACTGCCTTCAGCCTTGAATGCTGCATCTGGCAGCCGTAACATCTACATGCATGTTTAGTCCCATCCAGGGCATAAGGATAATTGAGTTCAAACTGTTTACTATTGGGCTGTGATTGAAATCGGACGGTAATTATTCACGGTGACCAAATGATGAGGAAATATTAAACGTGTTCTTGCACCAAAGCATCTATCTTTAGGCTAGGGCGTTGAGTCAGACAACTGTTCTCATATTTAGGCCTGTATGCTGATCGGTTTTAGTGTTAATTCTTACCTGGGTAGAAGTCTTTGGATTTGGACAGCTTGATGGTGGCGCCCGTCTCTTTCTGCAGTTGTACAATGGTCTGGCCCCCCTTGCCAATTATAGAGCCGGCTGCATAGCTGGGGATCAGCACCTTCAGGAAGTACTCACCCTCCTCTGGGGGAAAGAGACACACAGAGCAGTAGAGGGTCACATCTCATAAAGTGGTTCTGCACATCATCATATACACCATACTGGTACCCAACCCACAATAACCTGAACAAGCAAACATTCAGAATGGGAATATATAGCTTTGCCATGTACGGGAGAAAGACAACAACATATCGTATTGCTGTATTCCTCTGGTGAAGGGTAGGTATCCAGAGAGATTTTACATTTTGAGTGTGATTCTTTGTAGCCTTCGGTGCATTCACATTTTATCAGACATTGGTGACATGTTCTGTGTTCTGGCCCAGATATCTGGTGGAGTTAATGATGACCTCCTTTCCAGTTTGCAGAGGTCTAATTTTAACTGTTTTCAAGGAGTTGTAGCAACCTCTGACTAAATACAAAGCCAAGTCCAATGTTATTAATCATTCTTTACAGATTAATAAAAGGAAAACACAATGAACAATCTAATCTGATAGTGAAAATTAGCCCTTGCGCCGCGATGGGGAATACTACATAGAGGACTAAATGCAAACACATGAAACCATTATCCATGCAGTCCATGAGAGCCAATACAGTGTGATCCTGAGTAATGAACAGAAGTGAGGAGAGCATATGTGACACAATCCCACAGATTTGTTCAAAGGGTATACTGCCAAGACAGTCTAAATCTCCTCCATTTTGAAAGGGGCTTCTGTGGCTTACAGCGGATTGAAGCAGTCAGTGATTGACAGCACGTCAGTTTAAAGAATTTGCAGCCGAACCTGTTTCTCCCTTCAGTTCTCAAAGTTCCCTTCCTACGTGGCTAATCAAGACTTAATCAGCACCAAGGTGAGCAATGTCCGTCCAAGAAAACCCTGAACAAATTGAGAATGCTAGTCCACCAAGAAGCAATCAGCCACACGTTGGGCTTGGACGCAGTTATTCCGAATACAATTAAAGGACCTGAATGTGCAGCCCAAGACATAATTAATGACAATACGTCAAAAATATTCTATTTATAGGGACTGTGATTTCCCAATGAACTCCATTTATTGTGTAGATTATATAATGGTAAATAATTGGTACTGGTGCGCACTTTTATAGTAAATACCAAGGCACCGACACAGGAATTAATAATCTCATCTGCATGCATGTTCCGATGCAATGACGTCATGTTCGAATCTTTTCAGCTGCCTCGAGGATGACGTCACTCCAGTGAGCATAAATGTAAAAAGGAACTGTCCATCCTTGTATGAAGAGCTTTCTAATACAACCCTGCCGAATTCTCATTTTGGATCGCCGATGCCGATGCCACGGGGTCTGTCACCGCGTCGCCGCATCCTATGTTTCGAGCAGTTAATGACTATGGGGGCTTGTCCAGCACGGTGGGGAGGGAAGACGGATGGACAGAGGTAGACAGTCCCGCACTGAGACTAACCTGTTGCCTCAGTAATGCACTCATTAGATTCAGATCAGATTGAACATGGCACTGTGACATTAAGGAATTTCACAGTCTACATGTTAGCTCCATTAATATGCCCCTCATGTTCCATTCAGACTCTGGCTGTTTTTGTGCACAAAACCCATAATCAATGGCTCTGACATGTTTACAGATGCGTGCTTGTTCATGGAATTTCACATTTGATTAACGTTAATTTAGCATGGGTGGGGGGACCTACCCAATTCCCACTACGAATGATGCTATCTTACATTTGCACGAAAGCATATGTGGATATGAAATTAAAATCGACACCAATATCGAACGCCAGTACATTTGTTAAATTAATACTGGTCACTATGGCATCTTTCTGAGAACATCCTCAAAAGAGAATTGGGAGATAAACCACGCTATGGACCACACTACCAGCTATATTCATCTCAGGCCCTTTTTTGCCCTTTGAATTTCCGTGGTATATTGCAGTCACCTTTCCATTCTAGCAATGAATGTCAATAAAATGACCTTGGTGAAAAAATAAAGATCACGAGTGACTGACATGATCGTCGTAAAGCTTTTCAGCCCTTACTACTGTCCGAATACATTTGATACCATAGCTCCTTAAGGAATTTCATTTGAATAGTGATTGCGGAGTCCAGACATCCTAAGACCTGTTGTTGACAGGCAAGCCCAAATCCACTGCGTAACTTTCTGCTTATCTTCAACCAGAGTAAACCCAGCAGGGGAGCAAGCCACTGAGAGTCCCTCCATTGCCCTCACAGCCACGTTTGCTGTCATTAGTCAATAATTAATTATGTCCTAGTGTCTGAGATCACAGTAACAGGTTTTAATGGCGTCATGTGGTAGAGTAAACATGGCAATCTGTTGCTGCAATCCGCCAGGGAACGGGAGCAGTGGGGCACATTGGAAAGCTGAGCCAGTGGGGTGTTAGTTCAGACCCCTGTTTCCAATACTGGAGGGATGGCTTGGTGGAGACACACGGACACTAAGCCAAACGTGTTTAGTTTAGTCACTCAAGGGGGGTGGGTCAGGAGGAAATGCCTTGTGACTGTCCTCCCTCCTCCTCGCTACCCCTCCAAGTACCCACTCTGCATTTCAATAGACCAACCTGCTGCTGACAGGCAGCAAGGACGATGGAACAAAAATGAGCAATAACGAACAAATGAGCTTTAGATGTATGACATTTCAAATAGTTTAGCACGATAGATAAATTCAACAAGTCAGACAAAAAGAGTTTGAGTCTTACCCATTCTGAGATATGCTGGTTCAAGTCCTCTGTCAGATCGCCATCAATGCCGGGGCACAATCGCTAAAGGGTATCTTAACGTTAGGCTAGGCATAGGTGCAATGGTAGTGTTGAGGAATGCAGCCAGTCGACCTTTTTCACAGAGGTCTAATACATCAGTGGGAGCAAAAAAAGAGATTTCACCGCAGCGTCCGAGCCATGCCTGCAGCTGGCCACAGCCTCAATTGTCTGAGAAAATGCTAATGCAGGCTCTCAGTGTTTTCAGTGAAAGACGGCACGCATTGTTCAAGCCTGCATCGGTTTGAAGGGGGGGGGTCTTCCCTGCCGCATCACCCTTTTCACTGCTCTCATCCATATTCATCGAGTGGCCTGTCCGTCTGCAGCAGCGCGGAGGACTGACACCTCACTTGGCCAATCAGCAACCTCCTCCCTCCGGCACGTCATGTCC
>OMOT01004926.1:6446-23299 GCA_900312575.1 Acanthochaenus luetkenii
CAAATCACCTGCACTTTTCACATGTCAATCTGTTCTGGAATCTGGCCAGCCCTGACAGCCCTGTAATCTTTTTACCAATCAATGCTGTAAGCTTCCCCTACTAAGACCTCACCTCTGCTCCCTCCACGGGTGATTAATGTGTGTGTGTGTGTGTTTGTGTGTGTGAGCGCACATGTGTATCTGAAGGACAGACTACACTTGTCAGAGTTAGGTCAAATTCTGAGCCAAATTTGAGCCAAAAAAAATGATACAACTGAACCTGATGTTAAAAGTCACGATTATCATCAGCCGCAGTGTCATGAAGTTGGCTTGAGACCAAAGGTTTCAAGTGTCGAAATGGGGTTAGTATTGATCAGATATGAGTGTGCCACTGGTGCTGTTGTTTGTTAGAAGGGATGTGCAGTTTTCTGGGTTGCAGCTGAAATGGCTGCCAAACCCAACCCAGGTTAACACTGGTCCTGTAGCTCAATTGGCAGAGCATGGCATTAACACTAAGAGGGACTCTATTGATTCCTGAGGGGAAATCAGATCAATGCAGTGGCCAAGAATCTAACATAAATGAAAACAAAAATTGTATTATGCTAATAAAGAGCCCCTAACTGGTTACAATAATAATGATCATTATATTGGTGGATTTCAGTGTAGAATAAGAGCTAACCTGTCGGGAGCAGTCCCATTGGTCAGTACTGACCTGACATGTGTGGTAGTCTGGACTCTGGGCAGGTCGATGGTCATCTTGCCACCCTGAGCCTGATGTTGGCTGTAGAGAACGGGCTTGGTCTTGAGCAGGTCAGGGGCGGTGCGGATGGACACCTGTTGCTGCAGACCCCCGGCACTGTTGCCTCTGCTCATCAGCACAAAAGAGTAGTCTGTGTCTGGCTGCAGCCGCGTGATCAGCTTCCTCTTCAGGTTGCCCTGCACCTCCACGCTTTGCTGGTTGTACAGGATCTGTGTGCACATGGGGGAAAAGCTTCCAGTTACAGCTAGTTACACACATAAACACACAAATACGCATACATAAAATGTACACCCCGTAGACAGATGCAACACTCTGTCACACTCTTTCCACTCTCTTGCTTTTTCTTTCACACACACACACACACATACACACACACAGACAGACACACACAGTAAGTAAAGTAAGATAGTCACTGGTGTGGTCTGCAGGGAGGCAGCCATCTCATCTGACACCTCATCTTGTATGCTTACGTGTCACGTTTGCCCATTGGTGCACATCTAATAGTTTCTTACACATCAAATAGTCTGTGGTCCATTACAATGAGGTGGGAATTGATATAATATCATTTTGACACATTATTACACACATTATTCACAGCCTCATAAAGCGTGAATCCTACTCTCCGTCTTTTCCAATGCAAATGGCGAAGGAAGGTCATTGTGTGGTATTGGCCAAATGTAAGCGAGTTAGGCTTAAAGCATCATTAAAGTTTGGTAGAGGTTTGGGTTGTGTAGTTACCTTGCCATGATGTAACTCCAAATATTGGCGAGATATCTTCACTAGTTGATCTGTTGATGAAAACTTCATAATCCAAAATCGTGCTCAGCGTTTTTTGGAAATAAAAATGTCAACTTCGTGTTGATTTTACTATTTGAATTGGGAAGAAGATCCGGTAGGTAGCTTCCGAGACCGAATCACAGTGTTTGTTATTGGTTCAGGAGTGGGTGTGGACATTTGGACCAATCAGGTAGTTTCTTACACACGCAATAACATACACAGTGATTCTGTCTCGGATCTTCTTCCAAATTCAAATAGTAATATCAACACGAAGTTGACAAAAACGCTGAACCGGGTTTTGTTATTTTATACTTTGGCAGAATCCACTTTGTTTGTGTTAGTTTGTGTTTCACTGTGTAATGCAAGTCAGTGGAGAGAGAAATAAACACTATTTTGGATTATAAAGTTTTTGTCAACAGAGCAACTATTGAAGATATCTCACCAATATTTGGAGTTACATCATGGCAAGGTAACTAAACAACCCAAACCTCTACCAAACATTAATGATGCTTTAAGCTCTCCATATGGAATCTGACAAACAATTATATTACAAATATAAATTTTACATATTGAACTGAACTAAATATGACAGGGATTGCTTTTCCATTCATAACAATCCTTTATTCCTTTATCAACTGTATTTACCTTTGGTCTGCTTAAGAACTGAGATTTGACAAAGTTCTATTGCAATAAACGTTATCGTAGGTTATAGTTTATAAAGTTATGTATTCAAAAACGATGGTTCAGATTCACAATAATTTTTTTAGCATTTGTCAATGAGAAAATGAACGAGGATTTTCAGGAAAGCTGGTTGCCACTTTCCTAATTCACTGGCTCTTACCTTGAAAGGCACTTGGGACTTGTAGTTCTCTGGCAATTCCCAGGTGAGGAGGACTGATGTTTTCATGACAGCTTTGACGCAAAAGCTTGTGGCGAATGCTGTTTGGGTGGAAAAGACCGTCTGTTATTATCTCAACTAGGACATCTTGTATAGTACAGCATGTAATCTTTGCTAAGCTGTGTAATTCAATTTCACACGATTGTACAGCAAATAACCCCAGAATAAACGTTGTACGAAATATTCAACGGTGTTACCTAATGACCAGACTTGACAAGCCATGGGGGGTGAAGAACATCAACAATCTTATTCACGCTTGGTTACTGATCACTTTAAAATTGTTTCATCTCCCTAAGCATGTTCTATCTATTTATACCACTTTCACACTACTGAAATATGCAACAGGCCAAGATCTCTGTGATTACAGTGAAATGTGTATGGCAGTGGGAGGAGCAACACGTGCCTTAAAATAGGCAACACGCACGTCTGGTGATAAATAAACAATCTAACATTTATAAGATCATAAAATGCATGAGGAGGCCTATGCTGTGCACGGTTTAGATTTGTGTATAATGGGAGGGAGCATGAGGCAGCATGGTAATGTGACTGTGGCGTGTAATGAGATTAGCACTCTATAAATCAATAAACACAGTGCTGTACTGTACAGTACGGTAGATGAGAGAGGCGGGGAACTGAGAAAAAAAGGTAGAGAAAGAGCAAGTGATACATACTTTTTAAGACAGTATTCATGTATAATGTGGATCACGTATGTGTGTGTGTGCGTATGTGTGCGAGCATGCATGTGTACATGTGAGTGAGTGTGTAATGTGTGAGTGTGACGATGTGATTAATTATGGATTCAAATTACTAAATTGTGTGAATATGATACATTTGCTGATGAACAACTTTAAGTATAATTGTGAATGCCCCCATGTTTATGTATGTGGGTCAAAACCCTGATGTTTTTCAAATCAAACTGCCATGTTTCCATGTGAATATCAGCCATGTGTCCTACCTGGCGAGGTGGACATGGTCCTGCTCTGGATGCTGGGGCTGATGGGTCCCCCACCCTTGCTGGTGAAGGCCTGCACCCGGATGTCGTAGGTGGTGTCAGGCTTGAGGCCCTGGATAGTCATGTGTGTATCGGCCGTGCGGTTGGTGCTGTTCTGATGGCTGTTGATGTCTCGGTACACCACCACATAGTGGATGATCTTGCCGTTCCTCTCTGCCAGCGCTGGGGGATCCCAGGCCAGCTGGGTGCTGGACGTGGTCAGTCCTGTCACCCCCAGGTTGAGAGGAAAGCCGGTGGGCACGTCTTCCTGGGTGCTGATTTCCTTTACGTAGGCCTCACCTATGCCCGCGCGGTTGCGGGCGCTAAGGCGGAAGATGTAGGTGGCGCCCTTGTGCAGTCCGGTGGCAGTGTAGTGGTCATCGGTCTTCCTCAGCTCACGCGAGGTGTAGCTTTCCTCCTCTGCGCGCTTGTACTGCAGCTGGTAGCCCATCAGCTCACCCACCATCTCCTTGGGTGGCTGCCACTGGATCAGCGCTGTGTTGCCCATGGTGGTGCTGATCATCATATTGGGCTCGCCTGGCACTGGGACAGGGATGGAGGAAGAGGGAGAAAGAGTGTGTTTTTGCAACATTTACTTATCTAGGGAAGGCTTTCAGACCATGCGTGGTCCCCAGCCCTCAAATTCATAGTTACACACATTCACATTTGAGACCTGCCCAAAGTAGTTAGTGAGGAAGGGGATGGCGCAATTCATTTTTCTATCTAGTCTGGGGATTGAAACTAACAGCATTCCAGCCACAAAGGCAACATTCCAATCAGTACTTTACTGACTGAGGGAAAGTGGGATTATCAGTTTTAAGGCATAAAAAGAACAAAACAATATTCAGCTTGAACAAATAGATATCCTATGTTTGCACTGATTACACGATAACCCTGATAAAACCGACTCTTACCTGCTCCAGTGGTTGTGATGACTTTGGCTTTGCTGCGAGCTCCGTCTCCCTTGGTGGTGTACGCTGCTACAGTGACAGAGTAGGTGGTCTCAGAGTGCAGTCCACTGATGATGGCCTCCTGCAAAATGTGTGTGAAACCAAAAGGTGAGAGGTTGGCAGGAAATTGTAGATTTGAGCGACACGGCCTTTGTAGCAAAAAACACAATTAAAAAATGCCAACCCCTCACACAAGCTGTTATCCCCCCACAAAACACACACCGCCAAAAGAAAGCACAATATGGTTAGACACCCTTCTCCATCCACTTTCTTGATCAATTTACCTATAACAGGCAATGAAACATTTGAAGCATTTAATAGAGAAAGGCTTTGAAGACACTCAGTGTAACACAAATAGGGCCAGGAGCTTTTCTTCGTCAAGAAAAACCCCTGCACCCAACTGTAAGGCACACGCTGAACCCATTAACCAGCAAACCAACCAAATGAACCAGAACATCACCAGTGTGTCAGTGTTCATGCCTACTGCATGGATAAGCACAAGATTATACCCAGAGGAGCTTGGGAACATGCTAATTTGCACACTGTAAAAGCCCACATCACAGTACACTTCTGACTGTTGGCCAAAATAGTATATTATAGAAACTGCTCGAGATAAATCAGATTTTAGCTATTCAATATATACAGATAACATAGATATTAGACATTAGTTATTTGCCTATTTATTTTTTAATACAACTTAAAGGTTTGTTAGCTAATGAAGTTAGATTCACAGGTTATGTTGCCCTCTGGACTTTGTTGCCCTCTGTACTAAATTGGGCTGAAGGTAAAACAGCCTGTAGGCAAAAACACAGACCCACAAAGGTGATTGGTATTGAACGAACCAGCAACTCAACAGTCATTAACATACAGATAGAAAAATGCAAACTCACAGCAAACAACCGAGGTAACACACTGTTCAAAACAACAGGTAACCTGCTGCAGCACTGGCACTCACTTAACCAGACTGCATCAGTCTCAAGATAAACACACCCACACACACACATATCCACCCACACACATAGAGCCATACACATATGCTTTCCCATGCACGTGCACAAAGGCACATATGTACACAGACACACACATATGTATACACACACGCACACATACGTATTTTTTTAAATTACGAACAAATTAGTGCCTGGGGTTTGAGTACACATGCTGAAGTTGTCTGTGCCTTACTGAGGCGACTGAGAGGACAAATACGCCAATGCCTTCCTGACGGAACTTATTGCAAACCCTTTATACTCTTGGAATGTGATATGGCTTTGCCCTAATGCTGTTTCTCTAACTAATGAAGTTGTAATTGTCTAACCCTAGAAGCACATTTAACAGTCTATATAAGCAAACTCTGTTTGACAATGCTTTTTACTGCCTCTCTCTATAAGGGACACTTGGTGTTCCCATACTAGCCTTTAAGAGATAAAGGGGAGAAAATGCTAAATTACTGTATCATAAAACCGTTTTAACTTTATGGAGGAAGTCTCATTACTTTAATCATGCACAATGGCTTTAACAGGCTCAGCACTTGCATCCGCAATGATGTTATTTCATCTATTCTGGCATGGTCGAATTGGGTCTAGTAACACTTTTGAAACTGCAGAAAATAGAAAAAGCAAGGCTTCAAAGTTTCCTTCAGAGCAAATGCTTTGAGCAGCACCAAAGGGCATTACTGAGATTATCAAGTCGACTAGTCATAGAAATTGATTCTTCTCTACAGGCTTCCCTACAGTACTATCATTACTAGGGTAGAAAATGCCAGGAGAAAGCTGAGCAGGGTTTGTTAAAACTACAATTATTTTTGGGTTGAGCACTGCGCTTGATGTATTCTGTTTTGTTTTGAATTGCAATAAAAATGCTACAAAAATCACATCTGCTAACTTAACAATGCTTGCTGTGAACATGTCATGGGGCAAGAAGACATGTTAATGCATTTGCTGTTGACATGTGCCTGTGCCTAGTCACACTTCATTAGTTGCCTGGCACCCTGACGACTACGCTTTTAAACATGGCTGCTAAAGAAATAATAATGACGGGTGAACAGATGTCTTCAGGTCTGTCAGGTGATAATCAACACCAAAGTTAACAGGAGTGCGAGGAGGCAGCCCGGACTCATGCCATGTGGGCAGCTTGAGGAATCTGGCCATGTGTGCTACCCAAGCAAAATTATGTTTAACTGAATGGTATCACATAAATAAATAGTTTCACACACACATCCTACTGGCTCACTTTCAAATACAGAAAACCCCCCCTAAGATTAACAAAAATACACTGCATAAATTCCATCTGTCAAGGTTTGCAGGTGATCACTGGGTGACCTTGTTTTCTATGCAGACTGTCAGAGGGGAAACAAGCACCCACCATTTCTTCAATTAATTATTTGATATCTTCTGTTAAAAGCTATAAACCGGAAAAAAAATTCTGTCCGTGTTTAAATGCTGAAATCTTTTTTTTCCCCATCATCCTCACAGGTTTCTATAGAATTTCTGACTAGGCAAGTGGCTGTGCATTTATGCTAGTGCAATATGACATCTATGGGAGGTAATAAGCCATAACAAAGGGCTGTGTGACAGCCATGAAACAGTGAGCTGCCATCCAGGCAAATGAAAAGAACATGAAAGGCTGGTGGCAATCTCGGAGATGTGTGGAGCTGATAAAACACACAGCTCCTCCCCTCAGCTAGACATGTCATCTGGAACAGTAGGGGAGACAGCAGGTTAGGGGAGCCTGATTAATGTCAGCATCGCACTGGGATAGTGACATACAGCCTTTGACTGCACTGTATGCTCAATGATGGGGAAAAACACTGCATGCTCAGTGCAATGAGTGCCTCAGATCCCTTGTGAATGTCCAGCTGTTACTACACTTGTTTTATGGTAAAATGTTGAAGAATTAGAGTTGTACACAATGATCAGCTGAAAACAACCCTCATGCTTTATGGAGGTAATAGCACTAAGAACGCTTCACACACACGTCGACAAATGAGCATAAACTGTTAAGGCACACATCTCTTGCTGTGGTCGTGATGAGGTTTCACACCGAGCGGGGAGATAATTACATACATGGCACACACATACACACAAAAGACACGTATGCACAACTCGAGCACACGATGCACTCAAAATCCACACACGCAAGCATACACAAACACACACAGAGTCCCCAAATCGCAGAGGGGAGAAGAGCCTGGCCGGCAGTAAAACCCAGCAGCACACATGAGGTTACTCACATGCTCCGTGGACTCGTCAATATTCCACTGATGGGAGAGAAGACACAGGACACAGGGCGGGGAGAGAAATGAGTCAACACAACAGGCAGGGGAAAAAAAGAACAAGTCTTTTTTTCGCTCAAAGACAGATGAATGTAGGTGTGAACAGTGTCATGCAGTAGAGAAAGGGAGAGCGTGACGGAAGGAAAGGAGTAAGGAAGAAATGGAAGACAAGTGGTGGAATAGATACTGTGTAGCCATGTTGAGCAATGGTCAAATAAATCGTTATTGTTCCAGATTCTAACTTGAAAAGAGATGCACTGCCCTGTTACTCATTTGACTATGAATCTATTAAAGCTTTCTGAAGCATTCACTCTTTCTTTAGAGAAATGGAGGGAGGGCATTTTTTCAGTATATTTCAATATGTTTTCCAAATGTTCTCCTTGCTCGCTGTGCTTTGCCAACTAATTCCTGGGGGGAAGTGAAAGCCCATTTCGTGCTACGGGGCTCCGCCGATGCCGAGTGTGAAATCCTATTACCAGTGCCGCTACGCTAGTGCTGTGACATCAAACCCCTTTGATGCAGAACGGAACTGCTGGCGTTTACCAGCAACTCCCTCCACAGTTCAGCTACTGCAGAAGAGTTCACTGATGGGTGGCCTGGATGACAAGAGGCAGGAGAGATGGGTGACTAGGGATTAGGGAGAGTAGTGGGTATGGGTGGTGATTATTTGACCATTAGAGTGCTAGTTAAGAACATGGAATTACTAGTACAAGAGCTGCTGGTGTTTACCAACAACTCCCTACACAGTTCAGCTACTGGAGCTAAGCTTACTGATGGGTGGACCGGGTGACACAGGGGAGGCGAGATGGGGAGGTTGGTGACGGACGTGATGGAGTTGGTAACGGTGAGGAATTGTATTTGACCATTAGAGTGCTAGAACGTGGAACGTGTCTAACTGACCCAGGCCTTTAAGGCAAAACATTATGACAATGATGCCAGCTTTCCCGCTCTCCATCTCTCTCTCTTCCCTCTACCCCAGACATAATTTTTGCATCTGCCAAACAAAGGGAGTGAGCCTCAAAGTCTGCTGATTCAGAGTGCCCTGGAGAGACTCCTCCTCCGTGGACTAATGGCAAATTAAAAGACAAAAGCCCCATGTACTGCGCCCTCCTCCCTGTGGATGGGTCTTTATTATGAGCAGCACGAGCCAGGTCTGTACACGGTCCCAATTGTGACTGGTGGAGGCTCATCAAAAACTGCTGCATCATACTCCCCTGACGCAGTGGGGCATTAAAGACTACCATTTAAGAACAGCTGCTACTTAACTCTATGAATAACAGTTTGCGACGTGCCTAATTGCTTAATTTGTTTACCGTTGACTCCACTCGGTGTGTCAACGGAGCAGTGAACACATTAAGGTTCGCAATAGTTCTTATCTCGTCTTGGGGCATAATCCCTTTCTATCACAACCACTTTTGCTTTCAGCTTAAATCCTTGGCCGAATGTATAAATTATCCCCCATTTATATTTCAAATGCCAACGCAAGCCGAAAACACATCACCGCTGATAAGCGCAGTTTGTGGAAACGGAGCGGTATAATTTGCAGGCGGGTGAATGCAAATGTGATGACATGGGCTGAGATGTGTGGCTATAAAAATGGGAACGAGTGATGTGGAAGAGAAGGAGCTGTCATGATTGATTGAGTGAAATGGGCTGAGGTGCTTCTCTTCTCTCCTCTTTTTTTCATTCCCATTCAACTCCAATCTGAGGCAGCCAAGGCCGTAGAGGCAGTGAAGCATTGCCTTGCTCGCTCGCACACACACACACACGCTCAAACGCACACACCACGAAATCGCATGAGTGGTCAAACAAAATGAACCTGGAAAAGTAATGCTGAATGGAGGCAAACTTTGTGCAGGAAGGCAGAAAATTTATAGAAGCACATACACTGGCTAATGACTTCAATCTGTATCATATCATTTTCTGCCAACTTTGAAAAATGTGCATATGAAAAGAGTGAACCGAAAGCTTGTTGTGAGTGTATAGTGATGCAGCGGGCTGTGTAGTGTGGAGTTACCCACTCAGGTTCAGGTCACTTTGCCCTGATAACAGATACGGTTGGAAGGGGGTCAATAACATCACAATGTTAACATGGACTCTGGTTTAAATTTAGCAGGGAAATGAGAGCACTGTGTAGGCTCCTGCTTGAAAGGAAAAGAGGCGCTTAAACCGCCCACACATACAAGCTTACTAGCTCTCCTTCCAGTGTTTCAGCTAGCCCTGAGAGAGGGTGAAGATGATAGGAGAGAGAACAGACAGAGAGAGAGACAGACAGAGACAGAGACAGAGAGAGAGAGAGAGAGAGAGAGAGAGAGAGAGAGAGAGATAGCAGTGATAGTGAGAGTGGTGATAGTGATTTCGACAAGGATCTCCAATCCAATCAGTCAGCTTAGATATGTGATTGAAGTCTAAGGTGAGAGTAGGGTAGTGTTGTGAGAGCTGTGGAAAATCTGGGTCTGTTTTTCCTGGCAGGCTTACTGTGCATCCAGTACAGGTGAAAGGGTTGATATGGAACTGATTTCAAAACACTGTACAAAAAAGTCCAGAGAGAAAAACCACGGGACGTGCCAACGAGGAAGAAAACAGGTTTTCTTCATCAGCAATTACGGGTGTGCGTGTTGGGAATTTGCACGAGTCTAGGTTGAGTCATGAACTCCTATGAGCCAGCTGCAATGCCTACTATGAGGTTGATCTAAACAGTGGGCAGGTTTGCTCACGTTATCTGGATTGTTGTTTTTTCAGCATTGTTGGGGTATGTGAATGGAAAGATGTGGGAGAAAGGAGGGATTGTCTGTAAGCGTTTGGGCGTACATGGATGGGGGAGCGCCATAAGGCTCTGCAGACTGTGAGGTCCTTAATGACGTTTGGGCAGGTCCTTGCAGGTTGACTACTCACCACTGCCTCACAGAAACTAATCTGTTGAGATGACTCAATCAAGGGTAACCGACCTGCACGCAAGACTCTGGTGATTACTCAACCGGCTTCTAGGGCAGGAATTGTGGAAAAGGAGGCCGTGAGAAGGAGGGAAGAGGATTGGCAGGAGGGGGAAGAGGCGCACATACGAGGAGGGAGGAGAAATTCAGGTTTCGGCAAGGGAGGGGACGATGAACTTGAGAGGTGTCTTGGATGCCGAATTGGAACCTGAGAGGTGTCCTGGATGCCAAATTGCAGTGTGTCTTTGTGTATGTTGTGTGGACCTAACGTAAATGAGACACGGCAAGGAGTCTTGTTTGTACAGGCAGAAGGGTCATGTTCAGTTCAGTTTTCATAACCCAAAACACAGTCACGCTGAAGATGTCGACGTGAAGAAAACACTACCAGGAAGACAATCGCCACCATTGTTTTTTCTTCTTCCAGACCAAAGATCCTGTCCTGGCTGTCACACACTCTGGTACACAGTCAGATCACAAAGAACTGACAGCAGCAGCTACCAGAAGCTACTGCTGAATAACAAAGCTGTTGGGCTTGTGCTTGGGAGTGGAGGGGGAGACTATTTGGCCAGGCCATATCAGTCAGGACCTCTCTCACCCATCCTGGTTAACCTCATGTGAGATGGGACACTTGTGTGGCATGACACACAAACAAATAATCCATTATTCATTTATCATTCAACACCCTACCAGCAAAAATTGTATAAACAACCTCCTGACATCTTACATGTAATTTCAAGGTGACTTTGACAGTGCTTCCACCTCTGTAATGTCAGTGTTAACACAGCGGGGTGTTTGTGAAGGCAAATTAGGTTTAATAGCTCCACTCGAGGGCACAGCAGAAGCATGCACTGACCGGGAACTGAACCAGCAACCTGCTGGTTTCCCTAAAGGCTACTGCTAAGCATTTATCAGCATATGCTGCTCAAAGACACATGCAAGGCTGTTCATATCTTTAGTAGTGTTCCTCTGGCCAAGGAGCGCTTACTTGTTCAAATTAGTTTCTGTCAGGGGCCATCGAGGGTGTAAGCGAACGCGTGTTCACGCAAACGTTACTCCTGGCAAACAATCCAGAAGAGGCATTTTAAAAGCCCCTAGCTGGTCTTTCCTCTCCAAGAGAGAGGGGGGGGAAGTGAGAGTGGGGTTTTTGGTTTTGAGATATTCATGAATCTCTGAATCCCTCTTAAGGATTACAATCTCTCATCCCAGCTCACGGCGGCGCACAGCTTTGGGCGATTCAGAGCTGCCTGAATTAATGTGTAAGGGGCAGCATCAGGAAAATAACTCACATTTATACACAGGGTAACAAGGCAGTGCATATGTATTAGTGCTAAAACTGCAAAAAGAGGTGCATCGATTCCTCTAAGACCCATCCCGATGTGATACATACATGAAATATGTAATAGCTATTAGATTTAGCATGGCTGCATGGAGCTTGTTAAAGTTGCTAATACCAAGCTGAGGAGAGCTGGGTACCACTGAGGGCAATTTATAGTCAAATGTCACATGTTGGGAGTGGGAGAGGAGAAGGGCAAAGCAGCTTGACAGAGGGATTACTATAGAATTGTGTTTTTTTTTAATGAAGCGTGAATTCTGAGAATGGGAGGAAATGAGGGAAAGAAAAAATAAAACACGGGGGAAAGGAAACAAATAAAGATAAGACAGCTAGAGAGACAGAAAGAGAGACAGATGAAGAGGCATGAATAAGACACCGTCCAGTACCTGAGCCTCTGGCAGCGCAACGTCCATGATGTTGGGCTGGCCTCGCGGCTCACCGTTCTCAAGGTGGGAAAAGATGACCTGGTAGCCTCGGATCTGGCCGTGCTGCTTCCCCTGCAGGGGGGGTTTCCAGGTGACCCGGATGGCTGTGGAATTCACTGCCTCAATCTCCAGCTTCCTGGGGGGTGCGCCTGGCACTGAACACACAGAAATAAGGAGGGACAGAGGGAAGGGGAGGCAGAGAGAGAGAGACATAGAGAGAGAGGCAGAGGGAGGGAGGGAAGAGGTAGAGTTAAAACATACTGAGCAAGAGATATTCCTCAGTTCACTGTGTTTTGTGATGAGGAGCCAAAAACGATCTAAATAATGAGTCTGAGTTTTTTATAGACTCGGGTTCTCTGGAGAAGGAAGTGATACTAGGACTGGGTGAGTCAAAATCTATTCACATCAGACCTTCTATGTCTACCGTGTCCCCAAAAAACCCTATGCGGGACATCATGTGGTCTAGCGTTGTCTGTAATGCCCCTAATTCCAGTATGAAATAAGCTGTGTTGCGGCAGACTTCAAACACACTAATTATAGACAACTCCCTCTCAGGAGCAGCCACTCTCTATCACACTGCAAACAAAAGAGGAAAAAGTGAGGAAAAGCGATAGAAAGGGGAGCGAGAGTTCTGCTCCACTTCTCCACGCATAGAATGAGCTTGGTGTGAACAGGACAGAATAGAAGGAAGAAAATATGAAGACATTAAAAGAGTAAAAGAGGAAGAAAGTAGTGCAGAGTGGTTCCAGGGGGTGATGAGCCTTAACCTACCGAGGTAAGGTCTCAAAGTTATAGAGGAAAACAAGCCAGACAGAGGAAAACAAAGTGACCACTACCACATTGCCTCATTAACTCTTAATTGATCAAACAGGACACAGAGAGAGGTGCAGTAGAAACAGTGTCAGTCGAAATGAGAAGAAAACAGTGAGGAGCAGCCCCGAGCAACAAAGCTGAGAAGGGTCTTAGAGCACTCCGCTTCTGGGGAGTTGTCAACCTACCATCCTCTTTGGTTTTGATCCGCACTGGGGCACTCTCGGGGCCTGGGCCCACGTCAGTGTGTGCCCTCACCCACACCTGATACTCGGTCCACTTCTCCAGGCCCTCCAGCACATGGCTGGAGGTGTCTGCACCGATGCCGGTCACCTCATGGTGCTCCATATCCTCACCGGCCAGGGCTTGATAGCTGACTGTGTAGCGCACGATGGCGCCGTGGCGGCTAGCGGCAGGCGGCGCCACCCAACTCACCTTGAGGCTGGTGGAGCTCAGGCTGACCAGATGCACTTCCTGAGGGGGGGCGGATGGAGCTGCAGGGGGAGGGGAGCACAACCACACGAAGGAGGGGCACGGATCAAGCAAACAAAAAAGAAACTAAAAGAAACTAAAACACAAGCAAACACAAGACAAAACAGGATGCTACCTCTGGACTGAGAGACTGGCCACGCCAATGTATTACCAGGCTACCTCTGAAACTCTGAACCTCTGAAGCTGTGTTTGGCACTAGATTTAGAGAGACCACAAAACTAGGGGGTGGGGCGAACAGCATATAAAATGCACCAAAATTGTAGAAGGTTTACTTGTGATTTAGTATTTTGTTCCTATCTACGCTCTCTTGCTGCCTCTTGCAGTATGTACAGGGAGCAATAAAATGGCCGTAGATGTGCGACTGTGTGAACAAGTGCTTGACAGTGTTGACTGGTGTTCGCACATTGATGCAGAAGCTCTGGGCTTGACAGCAGTGTTTGTCAGGCTCTGTTCAGAGCTGCAGCTGAGATACACTGGGCTCTCTGTACACACACATATGTACACGCATAGCTTTACACACATATAAGACAAATCTGGGGGAAGACAGACACTTTGAAAGTTGGACCGCATCAACAACATAATATTCATTGCATGGTGCTCTTT
Source organism: Acanthochaenus luetkenii (assembly GCA_900312575.1). Lineage (NCBI taxonomy): Eukaryota > Metazoa > Chordata > Actinopteri > Beryciformes > Stephanoberycidae > Acanthochaenus > Acanthochaenus luetkenii. Next base: position 20,669 of record OMOT01004926.1, read on the forward strand.
TATTAACACTTTGATGCATGTCTCTGAAGCCTACAAGTTTACATAATGGGGGTCTAGGTTCCAGAGAAAAACATGTTTGGGCATAGTATCAAGGTGCTAGTCAAGCTCCGTTATATCCTGTCCACCACACCCTGTTTTGTTTTGTTCATCGCCAACTCCTCAGGCATTTGCCAGCATTTGTAAAAAACAGTTTATACTTAATCTTGTCCGTTTGGAGTGGGTTACCTCTAGCTACCCCTCTCTGGTGATTTACATGTGTTTGTAATGTTAGTAAGTGCCCACGTGGGTTCTGGAAAGGAAATCTAATCAGGTTTTGGAATTCCTTCCGATCAGTTAGAGGTACTCGCTCTGCAATAAATATGAAATCAATTACAGCAATTGCAGTAAAAAAAATTCTATTAAATGCTTTAAACTCTCAAAAGTCCAGAGGTAAAAATAGAAAACCAATAAACCACTTAAAATGGGGAACCAGAACAACACAGAAAACAAACACAATAGCATTCATACATAACATTTCATGCATCCAACTCAAAAATGAACTTAATCAAGGCTACGCAAAAAAAAAAGGCCTCTTCAAAGGAGAAGAAAATGAAAGAAGGGAAGAAAATGTGAAGCAACGTATTCTTATGAATGCATGCCCATGTCTTTTTTAATAAGCAGGGCAATGAACAGTACGGGGTAATCCAGCCTTTTTGAGCTCAAATATGAATCCAATCAATGAGTGCCAAGGACATGAAACTTTACCCTTTCAAAACATTAGGCTTAACAAAATGGAAGCGACTCTTACCAGGTGGTTCCTGATCCACCAGAAAGTGGACAGAAAAACTACAAAGGCCTGACGACATCAAAACAATGCTGGGATGTGATGTTGAGGTCCTGATAAAAACTCAAGGTGTATGAGGGGAGGATGACACCACAAGAAATAAATATGCATTGGAGGCAACGAGAGAGAGAGGGAGAGCTGGAGTGGACATAAAATGGGAGACGAGGAAGGGGATGGAGATAAAATAGCTCAGTCTGCCTCTCCTCTCCCTAACTTAACTGTTGATTCTCAGTTGTCTTGACCAGCATACTGTTTCTTATAAGTTTGTCTAATGCCAACCTTAGGTTAGTTGAGCATCTTTCAAAGGCTGTCATGTTCTACATGTCCTAAAATGAGGGGAACGGCTGTAGAGATGAATCATACTAAAGAATACATACAGGAACAAATAATGAATACCGCTCAGGCCATGTTCATTGCTCTGGCTCTTAAAACAAAACAAAAATCCACTAATACTAGACATAATAATATGGGGCAGAATAACACGGCACAGCTCACAAGTGCGGGAGCAGGACACATCAAACGTACCTTTGACACTGAGCACAGGGCCTGCCCTCAGTTAGAAGGACAGGAGGGTTAGTGATGGTGACAGACGGGTGGTAGCGGAAGCGTGATGCTAACCGGACGGGCTGCGCTGTCAGCAGTTATATCAGAGTGGTTGTGCTGAAATCGACTTAACATTCAAGTTGCCCACGCGTCTGATAAAACTTCAAGCCTTCGACCTAAACCGATATCAGCGGACTGTGGGCAACTGTTACTCTACCAAATTCCTCATCATTGGTTAGTGGACAACAAGAAGATAAGACAGATGCGGTAGACGACAGGAGAGAGAGAGTGGTGGACTTACAGGACTGGGCAGTGCGGGCCTGTATGGGTTGGGTGTAGACGCCGAAGCCCATTTCGGAACGGGCTGCCAGGGAAAAGTGGTACAGGGTGTCAGGCTTCAGACCCTCCACGGCATAGGAGCCTGCTGGGTTAAAGCTTACATGGATCTGAGGGGGGCAGAAAAACAGTAAATCATCTTATGTTCAGAATTAGATGAATTACATCAAGGGTGTTCACACAATTATCTGAGTCTGAGTCTTGAGCTATCAGGATTAGTATTTGTCGCATTTCTTCAAACAAGGTGGAATTCATCTTCAACTGCAGGCTAAATGCCCAAACTGCAGTTTCTCCATCCCAAATGCATACAAAGTAGAGAATATAGCCAAACATCCACAAAACACTTTGAGGACAACCTGTTCCAAAAACATACCGATTGGAAGAGAATAATTCATCAAGCCCAAAACAGGTCCAGCACAGGTGATTGCACGGCAATGATATAGAGAGGCAAGACAGAGTAAATATTTATCTCTGGCTGCATTACTACAACAGCATTGCCGAGGTATCCCATTCAGATATATTGCATCATAAAGAACAAGATTAATTTGTCTGCAATCTCACAGTAGAGGATGTTAAACTGTGTATGAGAAATAGATGGAATGGCAGATATATATATATAGATAGATAGATAGATAGATAGATAGATAGATAGATAGATAGATAGCAAGCGAGTGAGAAAGAGAAAGACTAAGAGAGAGACAGAAAGAGAACTAGGTGAGGCTAGCTGTGTGGTACAGAAAATCAGGTCATTAAATAGTTATAACTTCATGTTGTTATTTCAACCTTGTTGTCAGAGTTGGCCTCCCAGTACTGCAGCTCATATTTAGTGATGGGCTCCTGCACGGGCCACAGCCATGTTAGCAGGATGCGGTTGTCCTGCTCGGCTTCAGCCTCGAAGCTGGATGGCTGGGCAGGGACTGAGTACAGAG
>OMOT01004928.1:12539-39278 GCA_900312575.1 Acanthochaenus luetkenii
ACATCTCGGGGCCTGGCGGGCTGGCCGTGCTCCCCTACAGTAAGCACCCGGCAGCCTAGTCAAAACCCAGTTCTCCAGGGTGAACTGGTACTGCAATACAAACCACCCAAAAAACTTGAATGACACAAAACAAGGATTTTAAGCAATTAATGCAATATCAGTGATGACATTCAAGGGTTTATCACGAAAGCAAAGGCAACAGACATACCCTTAGATTTATACAACACTGCTAATGAATGGAATCTCGAAAGACATTCAGCTTAGATAACAATGCAAATGTGTTCTTGGATGTTCGGACCTCAGTGTCACGCAGTATCTGGAGGTAGTCCGGTATGGTGATGTCTGGAGCAGTCACCAGCTCTACTTCCTTCGTGGGCTCCTCCAGTGAGCCCAGTGGGGTCTGAAATGGAACATCCTCCAGGCTGTTCATTGTCACCAAAATGCAGTAGTATACCAACAAATAGCCTGCGTCAGAAGAACCTTATAGTTCCCGCGTAACTGGCTTCAGACTCCAGGCTGTATCAGGTGACACCTGTGACGGAGACGGCAGTTAAAAGTGAATACAACAACCGTACATATATGAAAGGGCTATCAAGAATGTTTACAAATGGCAAGCAACTATAAATGTGATCCGTTTCCAGTTATGGATCAGACCATTGCATTTTATCACCGCTCGCCTCTGTAAAGCGTCTCCTCGACAGTCCACAGCCCTCTGAAGCAATGACAGGTGTGTGACTAATGAGCGTGTGAGTGAATTACTAATCCACAGGCAGGATCATGCGAGATAAATCTCTTCATCGCTAAGCCGTCTGTATTCACATTCACATTTTAGATACAGTGTACCTCCCTAATTCCAATAAGGAGTTGAATGGGGGATTAGGGAAATGCTGAGGTATTGGGAAACAAGGAAGGGCACATTGACTTCCAGAGATGAGCTGCTTATATAAGGGGAGGCAGTTATAATACAGTACAGTTTGTGATGTCTGTTTCGTTAATATTCTGTTGCAACATTTATCTGTAGTGAACATCTGAGAACATATTAATTTGTACTTAAACGTTCCACCATCCTCACTTTGTGGTAACCAAGTGAATTTGAAATGCAAACCGTTACGGTCGGAGTGCGAGGTATACATATAGCAAACACGTTCAGGAATAAAGGACAGCAAAACAATGATTCTGTACAGGGATATACATTTTATTTATATATTTAAACAATCACGTCAATAAATTTAAGAGTCACAACTTTGGGGGCTTACAGCTTGTGTAACAGGCCTCTGAAAACTGAAAGAAAAGCAGCTGTGAAACTTTACTGAAAGCAAAGGGAGAACAAACCTAGTATAATCTTGTTTTATAGCACATGTACATAATTTGAGGACAGCAACACGGTTCAGTCTGATCATTACATTGAAGCAGAGGCTTGACTAGACTGAGGTACCATTTAGTGAAATGACATTACATCACTAAAGGTGAGGTGAGATTCCAAAGCTGGGCCAAGCACAAACTTTAAAAAAAAAAAAAAACATTTGTTCCGATCTAATCCTGTGATACAGGTCTGTAGGTGAACACATATACATTCCCTAAAGAGTGGGCTCGAGGAGGAAGTAAAACACGGAAAAATAACCATTCTGGCTGTTTAAAAGGTCACCATTACTTTCACCTGCTTTGCGTGGTGTGCTGGTGCTAGTATATTACTTTACAATATGTTCTCCAAATTAGAAGTCATACAAACTGCTTACAAACGCTACCCCAGTGGCATACCTCAACATTTACAACCCAATTTCATTATGAACACCATTATTAAAACGGTGGTTAAGAAGAAAATATTAAACTATTGATGTCCTCATGGAATAGCAATGCCCTTATGACATAAGGCATTACTTATGTAACATGAAAACATTACATTTGCACATTGTCAACTTCCTGTTTTCAAGTGTACAGTATGATCCCATAATGGCCATTTGCTTCCCTTGCCATTTCAACATATCACCCCAAAAAAAGAAAACAAATCACCTAGCTACAAATACTTTCAAGAATAAAATTGCATTATCTTTAGATAGATAAAATGTTAACAATCCCCAGAGATTGAAAATATTCTATAAAGGTACACCTTGTGAGCGCACAATTAACATCTGATGCACAAACCCAAGGTTCTTACACACTCAACCCTGTTCATCATGAAAACACCAGCAGCCTTCGTCAGCTTTACTACAGCTCCCACAGCATGGTTGTTAGGGTGTCAGGGGCTGTAATAAGAAGAACCCAGAGTTGTATCCATCAATGGTTCTTGGCAACCCAATGATTTTAAATCGCACCGTGTTTAGGACTTTGTGAAATGCGTGACAGGTGGTTCAGTGGTTGGCAGCGTCTGCCTGCCGGGGCCAGTTCTCCTCCTCAATGCCCGAGTCGTATTCTTCTTCTGCTGACTCCTTGGCCGGTGCTCTGAAATTCAAATGGAAACTCCAGTTCAGGTTTCACACCACATAACTTCCGAGACTCCCATGTGCTGGGCTTAAGGAATCTGATCTCCAACATGAAACGCACACGGCCCTGTTTGGTGAGAAGTGGCACACTGACCTGATGTATCTGGGCTCTGATTTGCCTTGGACGACATCTTTGGTCAACTCCACAGCTATGATGTCAGAGTGAGGCACCTCAAACATGGGCTCTAGAAGGAGCTTTTCCTGTGAAAGACATGTTTTATATTGGCATGCGAGTAAACGGCGCTATAAAAAATACATTAAAAAAACGTGCGACAGCTGTGGTGAATTCACATACCATGATTGACCTGAGCCCACGAGCTCCAGTTTTTCTCTCCAGGGCCAACCTAGCTATAGCCCTCAGAGCATCTGGAGTCACACTGAGTTCACACTGAGTTCACACAAAAAACAATGTTCAATACAGTTGTGGCATATCTTATAGATCAGATATAAACAAATGGGTACAAAAATTGGTTCCACACCTGTAGCTCTGATGCAAAACTCCATTTGAAAATCATTGGACATTGGAGCTACATGTGTGTAACCAACCTTTCTTGCTTTTACTCATCATTCTGCCTGCACTCCATTAGTTCTATTGCACATTTCCTTTCTGACGTTTAACATTGCACTATAGCAGAGCCCTTACTTTGTCCATGCTGAAGAGAGTCTGGTACTGGGGCACCACAGCGTTGCGTGGTTCAGTCAAGATTATGACCAGCGTGTCTTCATCCAGGCTGTGCAGAGGCACAACCACAGGAAGACGGCCAACAAACTCTGGGATCATTCCAAACTCAATCAGGTCCCTGGCCTCAACATTCCTCAAGAGCCGGTCCTTCTCCCGAATATCTGCCATTGTGTCATCATTGGTGTTGGACAGGTCTGCTGCAGCCGCCGCACGACGCCCCTTCCCCATGTTGGAGGGAGCTCCAAAACCCAAATACTGCAACGCAATGAAACATGAGGAAGATAAGAGGCAGGAACAATGACATGTTTAATCTTGCAGCTACAGAGAACTTGTGAATCTTAGCCAAGTGTCCGCTGACAGACAGTACACATGGGAGCTTTTCACTAACCTTTTCACTCTTTCTTCTGCCAATGATTTTGTCAAGTCCATTGAAGGCACCGGATGCAACAAAGAGGATGTTTGTTGTGTCTACCTGCACCGTTTCTCCTCTCAGTTTCCTGGAGTTTTTCTCAGGAACATTGACAATTGTGCCCTCCAGGAGTTTAAGCAACCCCTGACAAGAGAGAGAGAAACAGAGAGGGGTGGGGGACATTTTCAAAATATGAATCTCACACTCCAGTTAAATAAGGGAAATCTGCTGCCGTGTTTTAAGTAAAAAGTTAATAAATATAATTCTCGTGAGATACATTTTGTTTAATTTAATTCAGAACTTGATGTGTATAAACCAATTCCAGCAATGCTGTTGTCTTGCTGTCAAACCGGTTGAATACTGACCTGCTGGACTCCCTCTCCTCCTACATCCCTCAGCTGATGGATTCCAGGCACACTGCCAATCTTATCCACCTCATCCAGAAACACAATACCTGTACATGAAGTGGAAGAACACTGTCACATTCTGATTCAAAATGCAATGCATTAGTGACCAATCAATGTTCAGAATTAGCCTGAGAATGGTGACTAGGACAACAGTGTCTCTATTGTCTAAGAAAACCTGCTTGGTTCCAGGTTGATAAGACCCTGATGATCTTGTTTTATAGAGCTTATATTGAACCAGTACTGACTTTTTAAATTATGTGCTGGTATGGTAATCTACAGATTTTTCCCCCTCTATCAATAGCTTGAACTGACAGTAATATAATGCTGGTCCATGCTTTGGAAGTGTTGCGTTGTTTATTTCGTATTTGAATTGGTTCAAACACATTGTGGCCCAGATTATGATGATATAGATAGAATGCATTAAAACAATCTTACTAAGGCAATAAGTCGGGAATAGCTGATGTTTAGGGCATTGGGCATCAGAGCACCAGGGTCCAAAATTTACTTTTTGGCTCATCTGCCAATGGCCAATATTTTTTGCCGGCCAAAAAACTGCATCATACATTATTTGACAAAACATTATTACCTTGAAGTTTTAGTATGCAAATTCATCTTTAGCATCAGGTTAAAGAGACAATTATGAATACCCAACATAATTTGCAAAACCAATTGTGCATTGGGGACAATTTTTCTTTTTTAAGTAGTATAGCACACATTGACACATATTGCTTCTTGTTTTTTTTACACTACTTACTTTTTTTGAGTTCTTATTAATATTGTTCTTATGTTGTCTGTATGCACCAACAACCACAGCAAATTCCTTGTACGTGAAAACTACTTGGCGAATAAAAACATTTCAGATTTTGATTGTGATCAGTAAATACTTTATGCCCATTGATTTCATAATGCCCACATAAAAAAATAGAAACTAGAACAATTTCAAACATGTAAAACTGCACTGCTGTTATAATTTGTCCTGCCACCCACCTTGTTGTGCTTTTTCAACTGAATAATTGGCATCTTGCAGCAGTTTGGCAATAACTGACTCAATGTCTTCTCCCACATATCCAGCTTGGGTTAGTGTGGTGCAGTCACAAATAGCAAAAGGAACATCAAGACACCTGGCCAGCGTCTGTGCCAATAATGTCTTTCCTGTGAAACATCAGAGGCAACATAACAAAACGGTTCTTCTGGCAAGACAAATCCATATTTAGCCTATATAACAGTGTACATTTTAATGATCTCACATGGGTCACTGTGTAATAGTACAATGTGGAACAATGTTGACATAACACTTGCCTGACCCAGTTGGGCCTAGAAGTACAATGTTGCTCTTCTCCAGTTTGATGTCAGTGTGGGTGGAGTCCAGGACATCCCCGCCCCTCCTCTCCTGAGGTGCCTGCTGGCTGGCCTGCTGCTGCATGGACGCTCCCAGGGCATTTCCATGGGGACTGATCCCTGCAATCTGCAGCAGTTCTGCAATGACAAGAGTCATAGGTTTAGTTTTATGATTGACTGCATGAGTACATAGTGTCCAGTGAATGGAAAATAAAATGTGTAGGAACAGCATTTCACCAATCACAATTAACAAATAGCTGAGATGAAGAAAAAAAAGTTTTCTTTGTAGAATAGGTGCGCAACCTAACAAGGCCAGCAATCGAGTGTACATGTGCCAAATGGTGGGTAGCAAAAATACAGACAAAATACATTAACCCTAGTCAGCACCAGTGTGGAGATAGTAATAAAGAGGGCTACACGGAAATAGCAGAAGTACAGATGTAAATGTCTACTCAAATAATACATAATGTATAATGTATAATTTGGTGTCAAGCAGTTGCCTAGAGAATGCTGGGCTTATTAATAAGTCATGATCCTTTTCTGCTGTATAACTTTATAAATTCATATCTTTGTTTAAGCACCACAGTAAATAAATCACTAGAAATAAGTCATGGTGAAAAGGGAAATACAAAGATCTGTAAATTTTGGCATTTGTGCAACTTATGAAAATAACACCCAAACAAAATGCTGATTAAGAGACATGACTTTCACATAGCCAGTGATGTCAAGATAACAGTAAGGATGACTAATCACTTACTTGTGAATCTGTACTCATCCTCTCGTCTTCTCATCTCTAGCTCTACAGGGAGGATGAAAGTTCTCAAATCAATATTATCATTACCATTACCAATACAATCCTGCAAAAACGTTTATCAAATTGTGAGTGATAATCATTGAACAAATGCCAAATCATACAGATGTAGTGCTTCAAGTCAAGTTACGCTTTGAGGCCACAGCGGAGTCTCTGTGATCAATCAATGGTGTGGATTTGATAAATAAATGGCTCTTAACACTAAAGCAATCAACATTCTAGCAACCTGTAATAAATCCAAAAAAAACATTACTCCCCACATTTAATTGCATTGATTTGACAAGCGTGAACAATCACAAGAGTATTTGTTTCAGTATGGGCATGTCAAAAAGAATCAACATATATTGTTTCACAAAATATTTTCATTGCTTTGATAAATTACTACATAGTTAAAGTGCCTAAAATAGGCCAATTTCAATGGGCTAAAATTACACTGTTACTCTTATATACAAGCAATTAGCACAGAATTACCTTATGCAACACTGAAGGAGGGTTACACAAATAAATAGCAGAATAAATATAAAGTATTTAACCACAGCAATACTGACCACGAGGTGTTAGAGAGGCCTGTTTTTCCACCTCCACTTGCTGTCGACTCCCAGCAGGGACATTGTTGTAGATGCGTTTGTAGTGATTGTACACCGCAACTGCCAACACCTTTTTTGCATGGGACTGGCCAACAACGTACTTGTCGAGGTATGCATAAATCTGAAATACATTGAATCCATACTTCATAAAATCACTTGTGGTAACGGGAGGTGTAACACCTACAATGCATGTCATTTAAAAGCATGCAAGCGTTGGTTTATGCTTCGATTTCTTACCTTCTTAGGGGGAGGGGGAGGTTTCTGTGTAAATGCCAGCTTCACAGCCTCAGCAGCAGAATCTGCCTCTTTGTTTAACCCCTTCTTAGAGTCCGTCTCAGAGAGAACCACGAAAAAGTGATGGCATTTCTCACATTTGACAAATCGTGTTGATGCTATAAAAGAACAAAATATATTAAATACTGAAACATTTCACTGCCTGATTCAATAACATAAAAACAATATATAATTGGTAGTGTTCAATTCAATTTAAAGTGTCATGAAAGTTATCAATCATACAAAATAATATTATTTTTAAATTCCAGTACTTTGTTGTGATTAGCTCAACTTTTTGGCTGTCCTTTGCAAGAACGCCACCCATCTGGTGTGTAAAAAAAAGACTTGAAACAAACTGTAAAACACACATTTTAAATACAATTTGCCTGGAAAAAAATTGAAGTATGTACATCCAACCCAATTTGGGCTCTGGTACTGAACAAAGGCAAAACTCATGGAAAATGGAAAACATATCTGAACACTTAATCAAAGCTCCTAGCATCATTTTAGGTGTGGTGTGTGTGTATGTGTTGGTGGTGGGGGGCTGAAACGCCAAACTTACTGTTGAGCCCATTGAAGGTGTTGTGGGCCTAATTTAACAAAACATGTGATGGGAGGTGTTCACTTGATAACCCCAATGACAGTCTCACACCCACCAAGGGTTACATCGAATCCGTATTGGTAGATGTATATCCAACCTCCATACAATTACTCACATACAAAGGTCTCTACATGTGTGCATGGATCTCCACATTTAGGGCAACGGAGTTGGCTTCCCCCCTTGCCTGATCCTCCAGAGCCAGAGAGTCTCTTTCCCTCGCTCATGCTTTTCTGTGTTAATGTACAAAATAGAAAAACACGACTGCATCAGCGAACATCAAATTACATTTCTTTACCATTTCTTGCATGTACAAAGTGGTGTGGGATGTCAAAAATAAGATTTGGCCCTCAGAGAAAAGTACCTTTCCACCATCACCATCCTTCGTTGTCCCATCTTTAGAGGCGTAGCAGACGGTGGTCTCAGAAAATGACCTCACCTGGACCAGGGGAGGTAAATGAGTTTCCCGCAACCCATGTCTGCTCAGTGAAAACAACTGAATCCGGGAACATGACAATCCTGTAACAAGAACAACATCCCTTTTGACTCCTAACAATATTGTCATTCGTGACAAAACGTTTCAAATCAATGTAAATACACAATTATGTTAAATTTCATTTTATCTAGACAACACACAGATGAACTTGGATGAGAACTGACCAGCATGGACACACACACACACTACACTACAGCTAGCACTCAAAATACGCCATTTTTTCCTAGCACTCATTTACATGTATTGCTGGGGTGGTGGTCTTCTTATTTCACAATAAGGGTGATAAAAGGCAACATAATGGCCTCGGTCTAACGTTATGTATCATCAGCAGGCCACATACCAACTTGACCAACTACAACAATATCACAGCTGGGGCCATGAGGAGCAAATCACACTTAAATAAATGTTCTGTAGCAATCGCACTTACTATTACTCGTGATATTTAGTGGCGTTAGGTGTTATTTCTCAGAGAAGAAAGACAACTTTTACGGCAACAACGAAGCGTTTGACGTAACGACAACGTTAGCTTAGCGTTAGCTATAACGTTACTAAACAATGTTTATGCCGTTTCAACCAGCAGTTGATATTACATGACCGTGGAAATGTGAAAACATAAACAGCTATCTGGGTTAACATGAGACCTTCTTTGCGGGCAGCAGCAAATAGCACAATGTCATGCCGCTTTAGCCCACTGGCAGGTGGTTTTGTAACACTGTAACGCACTTGCTTTCCATTTCTTACCTCTGTGCGCAGAAGTTAGGAACAATCTCGCAGCCGAAGTGCATGTACAGGACATAACTCCACTTTTGGCTCAAACCCCTGAAAATAAATAAGAAGAAAAAAACAAGCAAATATAGTGGACTGAGAGGAGAGTGGCTAGATTAGTTGGCAGCAAGCTGTGCCAAACATAACCAATAAAAGGCTGCAGTGCGAGTGACACCGGATAAACATTTCATAACTTCAACGTCGCAGTAAGCGTTAGCTAAGTAAATCGTATATCGGTAGTAAAGTTGGTCCGATCTAACTACTGTTGTAAACTATCTTACATAACCACATACAATGGTTTTTTTTAAAGGGTTGGCTGGGCTATCGCGGCTATGTTCCTCCTGCTAGCTAACGCTAATATGATAAAAACAAAATAGACTCGGCACCGTGGCTAATAACCTTATGCAAGAGGACACACAGTCCTGGCTGGCCAGGCAGCGCTAATGTTGCATAAGATTATTTGCTTTAGCCAGCGGTTATGTATGCTAGGCTAACTTAGCTAGCTAGTTAAAGGCCTAACTTTACACAAACGGCGAGGCAACGTCTTGCTACTTACAGGGCACGATGGAACCAACCGCGTATTGACAGCTCCTTCCAAATAACAAATTTGCAAAGTCACTGTAAATTAATTTAGTTGAACAGGTCACTGTGTCATACCAATGTCACTATCGCATACAGATACCATTACACAGGTGGGACTCACCAGACCCAAATATATGTAACGTTTGCTGTTATGAAGTAGGTCGGCTAACCCAGCTAGCTGGCTAGCTATGTCTCTTGGCCTTGTTACGTACAGGGGAAGTGCCCTCCCCCTCTTCACAAACAAGCCCCTACACCCGTGACACATGTGTGTACCTAAACCATATAACGTTAGATCACATCGTGTACTATACCTCTACAGTGTAAGGTAGTGACAGTATCACGGAGGGTTCCTTTAGTTCACATCTATCCAGATCTTGAACGAGGAGGACTCCTGGTGCGTTTAAACGATCCTCGTAATCTGGCTCATTGACGACTTTACCACTATAACATTTGGGTGTTCACCGTAAACATGTAAACACATAAAAGTCAGGACCTTTGAAATCGGAGGTAGCAAATGTAACTAATTCGGCTGTTTTTCCTCATTTGATTTGATAACAAGGAATTAGGTAGGCAAGTGCACTATCACTGTTGATGTTTAATTATCTTTTTTTCCAATCACGTCGCATTTTAAAGGGGCCATGAACTAATCTGACCTCTATGAGCAACAACAGGAATTGTAACATCAACAGAACAACGACCCAGGAGTAGGCCTATCACCAAACTAACCCAAGTTTAACACTTGTATAAAGAACACCACTTACTGCCCTTATTGTTGTAGGCTGGTGTTTCCTTCTTTGCCAGAGACGTCACAATTGGTGCTTCTCACACCAATACAAACACTCCAATGTCACAAGTATGATTATCTTTCATAAAGGGGCAATGTGACGGTGTTTACAGCCTCATAACACAAAATAACCACACTACATCTGCTGATAACTGTTGATAGGGTTGTTATCGCTACCAGGACATCCTCGGTCGCCTTGGCAATGTAAATTCGTCAATTTTAGATGGACTTGAGTCAGGTTTAGCTCTATTATGGAATTCGTTTGCAACGGAAGGCGGTCCTGGTGTTATAATCAAGCGCTTCCAATCCTTCGTCATGTGGAGAGACTCGCACATGCGCACTCTGAGGAAAAGCAGGATGCCACAAACGTAAAAATAACGTTTAGACTAGAGCAAGTTTTCATTAACCCAAACAGACAATATTTTGTAACGTTACCTGAATCATTAACTTGTTCAGCGTAATGTTTTTCCAACAAAATCATACATTATCACAATAAGGCGGCAATACTTGTGGCAGAGAGCTGCACTATCCACATCAGATGTACTGGAATCGCTGCACAGTTAGTTCAAAATGTGTTTTGTATTTACCTGCAACTGGTTCCTTTCAGTCCAGTTGTAGCAGCCTGATTGCCCTCAGAGTGCGCATGTGCGAGATTGCTCCACGTGATGAAGCCTTGTAAAGACAGGACTGCCCTCCATTGCAGACGAACTCCATCTAAGTTTGACGAAGTACAGCTGAACCCGATACATCTAAGTGTAACAAAAGACAGTTAACCTGATTCAAGTCCACCTATGTCTGACAAAGCTAGTCACCGTTATAACAGAAGTCTCAGGAATCATTTTGTAGTCCACTTAATTGACAACTTGAATAATAAGACACAATTGCATTATTAATTCTAGGCCATCATGTGTAACAACCATGAGGCCAAACAAATTATTTATTTAAACTTCCCCAAACGTAACGAAAGCCAAAAAGATGAAGACACAAAAAAGCTCAGTACAGTGATGACCTTGGTCATTCAGTGTCTGGGCCCTGATCTAATGTATTAGCTACAAAACAAACTCCCATCACCGTTCCGCATGTTATACTGAGTCACTTCAGCACCTCACTGCTGAAGGGACGCAGTAGAACTTGAGGCCTGGTCATAAGTAAGTAAAACTTTATTTATATGGCAGAGAAGTCACAAAGTACTTAAGGTGATAAAAACAAACTATAAATAAAAGCATGAAAGATCCAGGTGATGCAATACAGTACCAGCTAAAAGGTACTTCAATGCAGATTAGAGCAGCAGCAGTAAGCGCAACACATACATATGTAAAAATCAGCAATAAAATGTAAGGAGGCAGAATAAAATACAAATGGTAAAAGGAACACAGGGATCAATAAAAAATGTGATGACCCATACATTACAACAAGGCTTAAACAAAGTGCAAGCAACCATTTACCTGCCTCAACAATAACAGTACAACTAAAAGTCAAAGTCAAACTATGAAGCGTTTTTTTTATTTGTAACAGTCGACCCAATTAGCTCTGCGGATGGAGGTAGGTGAGAAGTTCCATAATCTGGGAGTCAAAACAGAGAAAGCACAGTCACCTGTTGGAATTGAGTTTAGTATGGGATCTAGCAAGAAGGCCTTGATCAGTATTGAGACAATAAATCTGAAATATAAGATGGGGCCAATCCGTGAAGAGCTTTAAAAGTATCTTATACTCTATTCTAAATTTGATGGGTAACCAATGCAGAAAGGCTCAAATGGGAGTAATGTGGTCTCTGAGAGGTATTTGTTAGTAACCAATGTTCTTAACCCGAATCCTTTTCTTTGCTGCTGCAATGACCCAATTTTCCCAAAGGGATCACTTAAATGTATTTGAATCTTGAAATCCCATTGATCTGATTAATGGGTCACAGACTTATTGCTATTAATAACCAGTGAAACCTATTAAGTCTCAACTTTTTCTCAACAAAAGAATGGGATTGTTTTGTGAAATTGAAGTTGACCAACTGAGACTTCGGAAATCACCTCATTAATCATTTCAGAAGGTTTGCATTAGTTTTTAATCCAGTGTAAAACCAACTTTGCAGATTTTCACACCGCTGTTGTTCCACATATACACAAGTTGCTTTTTCAGATAGTATGACAGCATTGCCAGGATGCCATTGGCTGGCCTCAAATCAAAACTAGCATGAAAAGAGTTCTTTCTTTAAATCAAAGGCATATGTAACTCTTGTCTTTGTCATCTGTGATATATAGTCCCCCACATGCAATGAAGCCATTTCCACCTTTCATCATAGGGTAGTCAGTGTTAATGACGGATACCACGAAAATGTCTCATGATTTAGCTTAGCACCCATTACAGTATCATCAATGTTTGATGCAAAGATGACCCACAGTCCATTTTCATCCACAGCAAACTTGAAATATGTCTTTGAGTTGCAGAAAAGATAAGTCAGGTTACGGTATCGGGTGTTTTCAATTATCAGAGTGTTTGTCCTCTTGGTCAAAACATTGGTAATGGGTACATTTATAAGCTGTGTACAAAGTCTTATAGGGCTGTACGATATGGACAAAATCTTCTATCACTATATGGGTAATTTCATATCACACTAACGATATATCACAATATAGTACGTTTTCTGTCAATTTGATGAAGAATGTGTCTATACGAAAGAACCACATGCCTCTAGGGCTGGGTATCGCCACAGATTTCCCTAATCGATTAGATTCCGATTCACTAGGTCACAATTCGATTAAATATCTATTTGATTAGGGAAATGACGTTACAATACCAATTTTGCTTGGATATGAAAGAGATTCTCAGAGAACTAATGCTGTACATTGTACAAGGAACCATCTAACATGATGCTTTATTAGAATATTAATGTTTAGATTAAGAACTGACCACAAAGCATTTTTTTATTTAACATCACACCCTACAGCAGTGTATCAGAAGAGAAATGACCAAAAGAGACAAATAACCATATATTAATTAATAAATCTGAATTGCCTTTGAAAATAAGTAAGAAATCAGTTAGTTTTTTTGGAACATGTTGAAAGCACAGAGAGTCTACTTCATTTTTGGTTCCTCAAATAAATGATATTACCAGCAGATTAAACCCAAAAGAGTGTCAGAACCACAGCATGCAACAACAAGGAAAAGGGGTAGCTTACACAAACAGAGCATCCCCAGCCCTATTCTAACTAGTTCACCTAACTAACTGAACTCAAGCCTGGTCTTCAAGCAGGTACTGGTGGGGGGTATTTACACACTGAAGCCCGATGGTGCGGGAAAGGAACCAGAAAACTGGCGGCCCACCAAGCACAGCATGAGATCCTCCAAGTGCTATTTTGAAGGATATTTTGAAGACTGAGGGTGTTTGAGCTTCTGCCATCAAGGCTCCTCAACGATACCAGGCTAGCTTTTACTTGAACAATAGTTAGAATGTTGTTTTTATTGTTAGGGTTAGGGTTTATTGTTAATTATTCTGTGTATTTGCCCTGAAGTATTTTGTCCTTTCTGTTTTCTTTATTTAATCCTCAGGTTTTTATTTATCTTGTAAAGCCGTTTGTAACTCTGTTTTGATGAGTGGTAATGTAATTATTATTATTATTTTCAATTATCTCTATTGATTGATCTAATACTTATCGGTGATAACTGTGTTGACCTCCCTCTCTAATACTAGGCTGGACCCTTGAAGCGATGCCAATTCCCAGACGTGAGTGTGGCAGTGGGAGGACCAGGCAACAGTCGTGCTCCACTGCTCATGGTACTTCCCCAGGAAATACTTCTTAATCACTGTAGCAGAGTCTTGGATTTCAGAGTATTACTCTTTACATGTTTCTTATCCCAAAAGGGGAAAGACACGAAATGTTTCTATACAAAATGAGATTGCGTCCCCCCCCCACTGTTCTCTCTCATAATGACAATGATCAGAAATTCACTAATCTATTTATTTGTCCACGTTTACAGGGTTGCACAATAAATAATTCCTGAAAGTCAGACAAACAGTCTATAATATTCACCACTTGACAACACTTGGAGCCTATTATCAAGTGGATTAGTATCTTACAGGGGACCATGGAGAATGTCATCACAAGCTCATCTGTCAGCTCCCTGTGCTGAACCAGCAGCTGAGCTCAGGACCAGCAGCAGTACGACGCTACTCCCGTCCTTCATACTTCGTCCCCTTTTCCCAGTCCTGCAGTGCAGAGTGATCTGGGCTCTGACATGCACAAGTACATACAACAGCACATATCTGAACACATGCCAACCCATCAGATGGAGCTGCTGGAGAAAAAAACAGGCCTGGAACTACCGTGGGAAACGCATTATGTATTGCGCAACAACAAGCATCTGGAAAACAGTTCAAATCTGTAGGCCTATACTTGATTTATAAGCAGCAAGTGCACATATTTCCAGAGTGACTGATGCGTTCTCTTCATTCTGGTGCTCTTTCTCCCCATTTTATAGCCAGTCCATCCTAACCCAAATTACACTGAAGTGGAATAAAATAAAATACTGAACAAGGGAAACATTCTTTGGATCCACAAGATAACTTTCAGAAAACTTTCAATGTGTGTGTGTGTGTGTGTCTAAAACTCTCTTTTAAAATGGGTTTTCATGATAAAAAAAAAACGTATTTCAGTATCTATCTCTAAACAAATAATTATGATGATTGTATTTGATAAATGGCTCGACCACACACTTCTGAAAACGTAGAAAGGTGCTTGAGGCGAAGGATAAACTAGTTCAAAAAGGAAGAAACACCGTGTCTCCATTGGTTTATCTTCACACAAATAACAGAAAACAACAGAATCCCCAGAACGGTCATAGCACAAAATGTGTATATTACTCATACTAGCCATTCTAATGCTATAAAGAGTTATTACTGTACATCTATTTTACTTGGAAATTACTTAGTTATTTCCAGTCATTACTACGTAATTAATGACCTGTAATTTAAAGAGTTACCTATATATTTTTTCCATGAGCACTGGTGTTGTAGTAAGAATGTGTCTTCAATTCTAAAAAGACCTCATCGTTGGGGCTTAGTCTCCATGACAACTGGGAGAGACAACTTTGTTTCCTCTCTACGTGAATGGCTGGGTAAAGCCCTGCTCCCTTTGACATGGGTCAGCCTGACCTAGCTAACTAATTTCCTCCTGAAAAGCCTCTTCAGTTAATGAATGGGACAGTGGGGGTTCTTTCTTTTGAACAACACTAAAGGTGAAGTAAGCCCGTCTCAAAAAATTGAATGACGAGAACAACTGACGAAGGACCTGATGTTTTTTGTTCATTTTGAGGCGGCTCTCTGGTTTAGATGTGCCCTATTGTCCTGCCTTTGAGTCTGCTGTACAATGTTCTGCCATTTAGTGGTACTTGTAACCCCAAAGTGGTGGAGTTTCCAAGCAACCAGCAAAGCAAAAAGCTTAACCAAGGATTTATAAACACTTGAATCACTGTGATTTATTTGGCAGAAGAAGAATGGACATCTTTAAAACCAGTGGAGGAAGCGGTGCATATCCGAAGTGCCACACGAATTGCGCTCTAGCCGGTCAGGAGAGGTAAAGGACAAGAAAAGTAAGTATCTTTCTATCATCATTTGTTAGTGAGGAATTAAAATTGGTTTCGAATAGTAAAGATAATTAATTTAGATTGTATAATGATGTGGAATTCATTAAGAAAAAAATCATAATAGCTTGGGGGAATACAGCAATCTTTTGAAAGTATGTTAAAGTTGTAATACCATTAAGGGATTAAGGAAGAATCTATCTGCCGCCCTCAGGTTCACAATAGTGATCTTGATGTGGAATCTAATTACTAAGCCTTTATTGCACAGCTGTCTCAGTTAAACAAATAGGTCATCATGTAAAGCTTTATGTGGGTGTGTTTTGGTTTTACCATGTGCCGGGACTGTTACACCCCAATACTGAAGGACAAGAGTATTAAGAAGGATGAAAAGGCAAGGTTGTGCAGTCACGCTGAAATAAAAAATGACCATACACCTATTTGACAATTTCGGTCAAATCACTTGAAAAAGCATTTATTGTATTTTTATAATCGCATTACTTTTACTTTCTGGAAAACAGAACATCATTAGTGGTGACTTCATTGTGTACCAGGAGGCGTACATATAAATTCCAACCAATAAAACCATCAGTGTTTTGAACGATCCCGCCCCGCCGATCAAATGAAACTGCGTTTCGCTTCCTAACTGATATCCCATTGGTCTACACTTTTTAATGATCCCATCCCGCGTTATGTGCTGCCTCAATATCCCGTTTCAACGGGAAATGCATCACATATAAGGAAGCAAGATGCTCTGAAAATGCGGGGCTTTATGGTTCCTCTCCTATTTTGTTTGGGGTTTTGACTAATGGGTGAGAATGACTGTTGGCGAAAGGAGGTACAAGCTCTCTGTGTGGGCACATGATGCAGTGTTCTCACTCAGGTGTATTTCAGGCTGGAGCCTATAAAGAGGATGCTGCCTCTGGAGACACTCACCATGAGCCCCATCATGGTTGATGCCGTGTCTGGAGTCACCGCCCTGCTGCTTCTGCTGCTCTGCCTGCTGCTCCTCACTGCCTGGAGCAGAACAAGCCGGTCACACATACCAGGTAACAAACAGCCTTCAGCTTCTATTCCTTCACATAACTTGCTAAAAGTCAACATAAGATAAGATTACACTTTATTGATCCCCGTGGTAATTGCATTTATTTTGGGACATTCATGACAGGGACAAGAGATTTAGGCCCAAAGTAACATTTTTGCAGAGGTGCAGCACATTATTAATGTAATAATAATGTGATACTCTATTGATCCCAATAGAGGAAATTATTGTTTTTCTCCGCTTGCCCCCACCACATGGAGGTCAGAGTATAGGGTCAGCTACAGAACAGCTCCCCTGAAGATCGTAGGAATTCTGTGTCTTGCTCAAAGACACTCCAGCAGGGTGGATGCCTGGCAACGCGGGGACTTGAACCAGGATCCTCTGGTTTAAGGGTGGCCTCCGTATTCACTACACCACCCTGCTGCCCTAAATGATCAGCTGTTTCTCTTTACTTGTCTGGTCTGTGCCAGGTCCTTCCTTCTGCGCAGGACTTGGCCCCATTCTCTCCTACGCCAGGTTCATCTGGACTGGGATAGGAACAGCGAGCAATTACTACAACAACAAATATGGCAACATTGCCCGCGTCTGGATTAACGGCGAGGAAACACTCATTCTCAGCAAGCAAGTCTTCTCTACACTCATTTACAGCAGTTGCAGCTCATGCAACGAATCAGGAATCAGAGATCACGCTAAAGTTAAAGTCACACTTCTCTTGTAGGCCCTCTGCAGTCTATCACGTTCTGAAGAGTGCCCATTACACTGCCAGATTTGGGAGCAAAAAAGGGCTGGAGTGTATTGGAATGGAAGGGAGAGGTATAATTTTCAACAGTGATGTCCCACTCTGGAAAAAAGTGAGAACATATTTTACTAAAGGTGAGCAATTAGACAGACAGATATATCAGTACATATCAGTAGTACAAAGATTAAGTCTTGTGGTGGCTCTATCTACTCATGTGCATACCATTTACTTATTTACTAGTTACATACCACGTTTTAATTCACATCTCTCTACATATTTCTAGAGACTAATCCAACTTGTACTTTGCAAAGATCCAAAATAATCAAATAAAATGCCTTTATGGACCAAAAAAGGTTGAATGTAAATGAAAGTCTGACGGTGACTGAAATGCTGCCTCTGCATTGCACTGTTTGCACCATGGTATTTGAAACACTTGGTCATTGTCATTTGGTATGACAGCTCTCACAGGACCGGGTCTGCAGAGAACATTGGGAATCTGTGTGAGCTCCACAGACAGGCACCTGGACTGCCTGCAGGAGATGACTGGCCTGTCCGGCCACGTGGATGTTCTCAACCTGCTGAGGGCCATAGTGGTGGACATCTCCAACAGGCTGTTCCTCAGGGTGCCTCTCAATGGTCAGTTGGGTGTTCACTCTCCCTACTCCTAGTGTTTTCTTCCGCTGGTAAATAAATTATGCAGCTTTTTGTATTTGTTTGTTCCTTACAACTCAGCAAAGGACCTGCTAATGAAGATCCAAAACTACTTTGAGACATGGCAAACGGTTCTGATCAAGCCTGATATATTTTTCAAAATTGGATGGCTGTACAATAAGCATAAGAGAGCAGCGTAAGACCCTCACACACTACAGTAATTCAACATTTAGCGAGTTATTTCTACGACCTAATCTATTGCCTTTTGTGCCAAATAGCCAAGAGCTACAGGACGCAATGGAAAGCCTTGTCGAAATGAAAAGAAAGATTGTTACCGAATCTGAGAAGCTGGATGACGATCTTGACTTTGCATCGGCGCTCATCTTTGCCCAGGTCTGTCTCTTTTGATGAGTCTATACTATCCGTGTCGAAGAGTAACCATCCTGAGGCTGTTGTGTATGTGTTCGCTCTTCTGTTAAACAGAACCATGGAGAACTTTCAGGAGATAACGTCCGGCAGTGTGTGTTGGAGATGGTGATTGCGGCGCCTGACACCCTGTCCATTAGCCTGTTCTTCATGCTCATACTGCTGAGACAGAACCCTGAAGTAGAGCTGAGGATAGTGGAGGAGATGAACACTCTCTTGGGTGACTAGTGACAGATTTACAATAGTTTTAATCTCAGTTTAACTCTATGGCATGTGAAAATCAAAACTCGTCTAACAATCCCCCGTTGTATTCTCATTAACAGGTGATAAAGATGCAGAAAACATTGATTATGAAAACCTGAAAGTGCTGGAGAGCTTCATCAACGAGTCTTTGAGGTTCCATCCTGTGGTTGATTTCACGATGCGAAAAGCTCTTGAAGATGACAACATCGAGGGCACTGAAATAAGGAAAGGAACCAACATCATCCTCAACATCGGTCTCATGCATAAGTCTGAATTCTTCTCGAAACCCAATGAATTCAGCCTGGAGAACTTTGACAAAACAGTAGGTCTGGGGAATATTGTGAAAGGACACATGGGTGTGGAGAAAAAAAACAGGTCATTCTTTACCTCCTCTCTCTGGCAGGTGCCCGGTCGTTTCTTCCAGCCTTTTGGCTGCGGGCCTCGTTCCTGCGTGGGCAAGCACATCGCCATGGTGATGATGAAGGCCATCTTGGTCACGCTGTTGTCTCGCTACTCGGTGTGTCCTCGCCACGGCTGCACCCTCAGCAGCATCCGGCAGACCAACAACCTGTCGCAGCAGCCCGTGGAGGACGAACACAGCCTGGCCATGCGCTTCATCCCGAGAACGACACAGCCTCGACGCACTCAATGCAAGCAGCACTGAGAAGCCAATGTTAGATGTTTGACAGAGAACTACCTATAGGTATTGTATGTGTTGAAGTGTGTACTTGGAGAAATCTACAGGTAACTGCCAAAATAAAGTTAAGGGTTATAATAGAAAGTTGGACCTGCTGAGCCTCTAGTACGCCTTGGTCTGGGACTTTGAGATGTGACACTGTTATTGCACATGAAATGTAGCACAAAACACCACTTCTGGCACCGATCTGGAATATTTCTTAGCCGTCTAACTGGTTTGAGATCTGAACTGACACAGCAATATGGTTTTCATTGTATTCATGTTTATCACACAATTCAACACTGTGGATGGGGACATTGTCATCCTGGCAGAGACCAGACCACTCCCATCAGCACAATGGTTTGCCGTCTAAGGGGTTGAATGGGGCCGTATCTGTGCTAACAAATGCACCAAAATACCATGTCCATGTGAGCCACTTCTTAAATATACAGTGCATTGTTTGTTTCCTTTACCATGGCAGTTACCTTCATTAACTATTGTCAAAGTATTGGTACAGCATAGTAAGTAGTGTGATATACTGTAGATATAAAAGACGTGTTCGAATTTCAGTATACACTGAATGTACAAAATATTAAGACATTTCATGAAGTACACTGATGAATCCAGCTAAAAGCCATTATCCCTTCTTGATTTCCATTATTAAATCTATACCAATCACAAAGGAGGAGGTGTAGATGAAGAGAGGAGCAGACGAGTTAAAGGATTATTAAGCTTTGAAACATTTGAGATGTGGATTGTCCAAAAGGCGCTGCGACTCAATATTAGGAGGATTTTGTACATTCAGTATATTTATAAAGCATGCAGCAATACTTACATTCATTCAATAAACAATACAAATGTTTTGTTCCATTACATATAACAAATAATAAATGTAGACCACAATTGAGGGAAAAACATCAGTCTTTATTGTCATATCCTCACCCTTTGCCTCACGTCCAACATGTCTGTTCTATAGCTATTACAGGTCTACACAGTAGCCTCTATTGAATGAATGGTCAGTCAGTCAAAAGCAAGGTAATTGACATGTGTCAAATTTATTAATAAGAAAAACAAAGCTTTTTATCTGTACCACAGGCATAAATCAAAAACACCACCTTGGCATTTTAACATAAGGCGTTGGGTTAAATTAGTGTTTTAGACGGGCCTTACATTTCAAACTGCTTCAAATCCAGCACCAAAAAAAAGGGTAAACGTTCCTTTCAAGTTGGATGACATAATACAGGCTGAGACAAGTCCTACAAACTGTAGACTAAATCTGGCACAGGGCAATCAAACAGTACACCAAGCACAATCAATGCTTACTTTTTCTTCAGTTGAAATTAATATTAAATATTTTGTAAGAATATAAATCCAATAAATATGTTTGAAATACTACATTGATACAAAAATATAATAATCAAAGACCACTAGAATCCACCTCACTGTGAACGTAATAACCAAAAAGTGCAGATAAATCATATTACATAGAAGGCAGCATCCGCAAAACATGAAGGAAAATGTAAATTACCACCGCTCTTCAGCGTAATTACAAATGGACAATATGGACCTTGATAACACTGTCACTGCTATATTTAAGACAAGCTAGCTCAATAGACCTCAGAGTAATACGTTTAACTGCTGCACTCCAAGGTTAAAATGAACAGAAAATATAGCCATATGCCCAGAAAATGATTGTGACTACGGTAGACATCTTTTCCAATTCATTCCCATGATCACAAATTAGAGAGCAGGAGAAAATCTCTCTTGCTATGTCATACAGATGTGGGGCGCAGGACAAATATGAAATTGATGAAATTCTTAATATTCCCATTTGAGATAAAAAATATATATATCATACTAACTACTTACTTCATCCACTAATGATGCTTCACCCATTGAAGTTTTCAAGTTATTGTGGAGCCCACTCATAATTTTAAGACTTACTTGTGTTTGTTAGTGTTATTTTGAAACACCAGACATCCACTAAAGAACTTAACACACATTCACTTTCCCCTGAGGTTATTACCAGCGACGACTTTCAAGAATCTGTAATGTAATCTACCAGTTTAAAAAGCAATAAATATAATTAATGGACATAAAACCAGAACCATCTAAGTAACAGATAGTGGAAGAGACAACCAAATGGTAAACAGTGTACTATAAAGATGAGGATGCACAACATCCGATCGATGCTTTGCATTGTATTCCTTAATTGCCGTCAGGCAAATTTTGTGTTCCTCTTTAGTTGTTGAGGGTCTAGCTGTCTAGTTGCCTCTCGGCCTCAGTGGAGGTGTTGTAGTGAGGGTTCAGTGCTCCTGTAAAGCCCTCTGACAGTGGTAGAGCAGGCAGTCGGGCAGGTCAGGGACCGGAGAGCGCAGCCACACAGCCAGGGCGCCTGCATGGATACGGCAGTGCATCAGACATGGCTGACCCTGGAGGAGCCGGCAAGCTACAATACCCTCCAGCCCTATAGGGAAAATGATCAACGTTACTTACTCTGTGTATAATACATTGGAGTGTTGCTGCCAACAATGAACACATATCAACCTAGTCATATACCATTGGTCCTTGTACATATCAATTTTAAATAGTGCATACATCATGGTATTACGAGTGTTGGGGTAAATTACTTTTAAAAGTAATTAGTTACTTTATTTAATTATTTACCTTAAAAAGTAACTAGTTATGTTACCAGTTACTCTTCATTTAAAGTTAGTTAAGTGTGTACTTTTGTGTAACCCACTTCCCCCCCCCAAAAAGCCAGACTTCTGCTCTGTTTTTAAAAACAGTAAATCTCATTTATATCAAGCATGCTTGGATTGTGTTTTTTCAATTAGCAGCATGTTTGCATGAGATGCTGTGGGATTTTCCTGTCAATTCTTTTTTGCACGAATACAAATGAAACAATATGAAAGAAACAAAAGTAATAATAGAGTGCAAGAACTGGAAAAACTAACACATTAAGTTACTAGTTACCACAAAAAAGTTAGCGGAGTACTCTAATGCATCACTTGACGCCAACACTGGTTATTATATACATTAAATATGAAATCATACAGAAAATAATGTTGCCTATAATGAGTAACGTCTCATTTGAACTGAATTGAGATTTCAATTAACAAGCGTGAGGCCAATAAGACAACTGAGTCAGAGGGAAATAAACATCTGTTCACCTATGACGTCCACGACATGAAGCTGAAGTTTCTTCCTTAGAACATTTAGGGTGGCTGTGAGAGGATCTTGGCCATCATTTAAGAGCGTCAGGTTCTGCTTTGTATCATGGGAGAAGGCCAGCCACATTGCTCCATACTCCTCTGTTGACACAGTCAAAGGTCTGCTCGAACACAGCAACAGGAAAGATGTGAAACAAAAGTAAGCAACTAATACACTTCGAGTCTGCAAGACCGTACTTAACGAAAATAAAAAGGCAGAAATTAGTGTACCTGATGAAGTTGGTTAGGGAGAGTCTGTATGAGAACTGCACTTCGTGAGGTTCCCCAACAGGTAACTGGTAGGATACCATCCCAGCCACTTCCACGTGAGCCGAGGGCCTCTTCATGGTCAAGCAATACTGGCACACTGCTACACTGTGGCTTCGCACCTCCTCCCCTGGACTGTCAGACACACAGGACACCTGAAAGAAAAACAGCAAAACCTTCCTTTAATATGAAAGACTGATGAGGATAGTATCAAAGTTCATTAATACCTTTCTGCTCTATAAATTACCTCAAGTTCTCCAGAGTCTATCTGTAGTAGCATCGTTTGAACAGCAGAGTCAGAGGAGTTGGCAATGAAAATGACGAGCAGTAAGGCATCCTCTTTCTGCACATGACAGGCTGAGAGACCCAGGCTTTGGTTGGAGCAGAGAGGGGTGATTTCTGAGTGGGACAGCCCAGACAGCTCTGCAGGCAGATGGGAGCTGAGACATAAGTCATTGGGTCTGTCTGGGTCTTTATGTGGATCAACAGCTACCATGCCGTTACCCCTGATGAGAGACGGGCTGCTTCTCATAACTGTCCCCTCAATTAAATCCCCTTCTACATCACAGGTGCCATTAGTAGTAGTGAGTTGGGAGGTCTGTTTGGGTGTGGAAACAGCCAATTCTGAGTTGACCGTTGAGTCCAGTAGGTTGTTACACAGCAAGTTATCCACAGTGTTATGAGTAGAATGGAGGGAGTTAATTTGCTCACTGGCACCCGAGGACGAGCCCTGACCTTTGGCTTTTCTTCTGAATCGCTGGGGCGTCAGCTCTGATTTTCCCATCTGTTAGAAGGCAAACTTTAAGTTATAACTAGACACAATTGTTGTAATATTATTATGTAGTATATACAGATGAGCCATTTAGAAGAATTTGCAAGCTCACCAGACACACAGAGCTTTGGGAGCCCAGGCCAACAAAAAGTGAAGAGGCCAGCTGCTGTTTCTTTTGTTCAGACTCA
The DNA here is from genome assembly GCA_900312575.1 of Acanthochaenus luetkenii. Lineage (NCBI taxonomy): Eukaryota > Metazoa > Chordata > Actinopteri > Beryciformes > Stephanoberycidae > Acanthochaenus > Acanthochaenus luetkenii. The sequence goes on from OMOT01004928.1 coordinate 36,536, forward strand.
GGTGTGGGTTTCGGGGTGTGAGTCTGGTGTGTGCTATCAGCCGCCCCCTGCTGGCTGGGTGACCGCAGGGGACTGGGAACCTCAACTTGAGCACTTTCCACCAGAGGTTCCCTCTGGTCCAGATAGCCAGCCCTCCCCCACACCCTCTTCACTCCATCCAGCTTCAGAGTTGCGGAGCTAAAACAACAATAACATATCATCATTTGAGTTCATAATATAATATAAATAAATAGGCAATCAACCACAACAAATGCAGCATAATTAGGCCAGCGATATCATAATTTGTTAAGACTAGGAGCCTTCATGTTGTGTCCACGTACCCTCCTTTGTGTGAGAGATCGGTGCTATTGCCTGATTGACTTGAGCTCATGGATAACAGTGTAGGAGACTGTCTGTCTGCTATGCTGCAGGATGACATACTGACAGGCAGGGACAAGCCGTAGGGCTCCAGGCTCAGAGCTGAGGGAAACAACACAGCCAGAGTCAATCAAAACAAGGCAGTGTACATGCTGCCAAATCTGTCACAGACTGAATATGTGATTTACCTTTTGCTTGAGCTAGTTCCTCTTGACGCTGATGGGGAGGCTTGTATGGAGCAGCACCAGCAGCCAACGCCTCAGACACAAATCCATCCAAAAATGACAGAGAAGAATCCACCTGGCAAACAGCATAATGTCACCTAAGCAATTAAGCAAATTACCACTACAAGTTTCAACTTCTCCATTACTAAGGATGAAAAGAACTGAACATTTTGAAATGTAGGACTTGTAAACTAGGGATCAAGGAAATACTACCATGAACTATAGATCAGACTGGGGTTTAACACTGCTTGCAAAAACATTTCATGTATTATTTTCACACTTCATGGGTGCCAGATGGGTTTGGTTTGCCACATAGGACAATACAATGAGTGTATATATATATATAATTCTGTGGTTGTCAGCTTACCTGACACTACCCTGAATTATCATAATGTGGTAAACCCCACCCATCAGGTTACACGTTAAAACAAATACTAAGAATTAATTGGTTGATGCAGATCTGCTGTAGATGACCATTGTGCTGTATCTAAAGATGTATGCTTATGTATTATATCTTAATCCAAATTATTTAGCTAAATATTGTGAACGATTATTAGTCCAGATGACGAGCGGAACAAAAGGATTTCTTATACAAACATCTTGACTATTTTCAACTGTAGCTGACATTCTAAATTAAATTAAATGTTCCTATGTTGTCAATATGCCAATATGGTTATTAATTGGAAACCACATTAAAATCACAATGTACAATTATACATAATTAAATGTGCAGGCCTAGCTGTACCTTACCTCTAGGGGCTCCAGACCAGCGTTTCGAGGTAGTACCCTGGACCGAAGTTCTGAGTCTTTACTGAGGTGCTGCAGCTCCTGAACCCTCTGTCTCAGTACTGTGTCCAGGGACCCACTGTATCTTTCAGAAACCTCCTGAGCCACAGATACACAGGCAGGGCCCTCACAGAGCTTGGTCATGGCCATTAGGACCCAGCTCTTGGTTTCACTGCTGGTGCGCTTCATGGTCAACAGCTTGGCCAGGAGTCTCAGGACTGTGGCTGGTTCAAGTCCTTCCCTCAAATGAGAGTATTCACCGAGGACCTGTGCATGGTAGAGAAGGGACAAAACTGTAGTGTATTCAAAATACAAATGTGGTGAATCTCATTAAGATGGAATTAGAAGAGTGATTTCTGATGGTCACTTGATTTTCCGACGAACAGGTAAAGAATAGTAACATCTTGCTTCTTACAACTGATCAATTAAGTTGTTTTATCCACCACAGTTTTAGAGGTTATTCATGCTTTGTAGCTCATCTTGTTTAGACCACTGTAACTCCCTCCATTTCTTGCTTCAGTCAAAAGACACTCTCATGTCTCCAGCTCATTCAGAATACAGCAGCAAGGATTTGAACTGGTGCCAAACAAAGAGACAGCATCTCTCCACTGGCTACCCGTTAGATATCAAATAGATTTGAAAGTTCAGCTAAATCAGGCCAGCAAATTCTGTATCATCTTCTAAATCACATCTTAAATAACATTTTATTGACTTGTTTTTATGTAATTGTTTTTGATTTTTGTATTTTTCCATTTTAATTTGAATGTATTTGCTATTTTGATCTCTTTATATTATACTATTCTTGTTGTTACTTAATGTAAAGCGCTTTGTAAACTTTGGTTTTAGCTAAACACTTTATTATTATATAAGCAAAATACCAACTACATTCACATAAAGCAAGCAGTGCTCACCCAGCTGACGACTTGGAGGAAGCGCTGAGGCAGTTTGGCAGGCTCTCCTTGCAGTAGGGACACATATGAATCCACAGCAAACAGCCTCAACTGCCTCAACTGCCTGTCCTCCTCCACGCTGTCAAAGCCTGGACCAATAAAGAGAAGAAATTAATTATTTAAAAATTCCATTCAAAATCTGAATCAAATAATTTAACTCAGATAAATGAATATTAGAAGAATACAGAAGAAGCTGAGTGTGTGGTTATCTCACCCTCAGACAGTAGTCTAAGGAAACTGTTTGGGATGTCAGGCTGCATCATGTCTCCACCCAGTGAAAACACTGTGTTCATGGTCTCAATGAACCATCCGTTGTCCGGCGCATATGTATTTAGGTCCATAGGAACAAAAACCAAGTAACAAATAGGAACACCCAAAGTATATGAAAATACAACAGCATATGTTATATTACGTTGGGGGGGGGGG
>OMOT01004929.1:0-19205 GCA_900312575.1 Acanthochaenus luetkenii
CATCACCTAACTGCAGTAATTACAGACACAAGGAGCAAACAAAGGAAAGAACAGAGATGAGAGGGTTTTCTCTCCCTGTGGACAATGTACACCGAAGGGCTTAGTTTCGTCATAAGCTTAGCACAGATACAACAACATGCTAAAGCTCATGGCAGGATCGTTGTTGATATGACGTAGCACTGCCCTGGTTTCTAGAGGAGGTGGACAAAGCTTTGTGTGAGGCTTGCCAGTACCATCACTTTTGTTCACTGATCACCATGACAGACTTTAAGCCCTTTGCCCTATAATGACAGCTAATCAGAGTTTGGATTGATGCGCCTTTCACATTACCTTCCCCCAAAATGCTTTCTCTCTCTCTCACACACACACACACTCTGTCTGGTCATCCATCAGAGCTGTGAGTGTTGTTTCTCCCACCCCCCCAAACGTCTCATACACACAGGTATAAATCACACAAGGTTTAAATAATTAAAGAGCTTTAATTTATCAGGATTTAGCACCCCGAGACAGTAAGGCTGACAAAAGAGAACGAGAGATATATTGAGAAAGAAATAGTCGTTACACGTGAGAAGCAAGTGCAAAATTATTACACATTTTATTGGAGAGGGAGAAACACGACATAGGCCTAAGTGGCACCATGGGCAGTGTGAAAAGGCATTCGGGTTGTGAGCCAGCGCCACTCCATCTGGGCGTGGATAATGATATTGTCCAGTTATTATTATTATTGTTAAGACGTGAACGCAATGAAACTGTGAAGCTTTATACTCTATGAATGATTTATGACAAGTATATGTTCATTCATACATGGAAAACATCACTGACTTATTTTGTATGTAAAATAACCCCACAAATATATATCGTAAGTCACATTTTAAAATCTAAAATACAAATATTTAATACAAATCAAGCAAGGTGAAACTGAAAATGTCTTGCCTACTTTACATGTTGCCAGTTATTGGACGCATATCAAAATCAACTATGTTGATATTTGACATCTGAACGCAATATTGACTAATGTGAAAGCCGGCAAAAGAAAATGGAGGTTCTCTGTGAAGGGTTAGGGTTATCTCAATGTCATACGACTGTCTAGAAGTGTGGTTGCAGTTATTCCATAAAACTATAACAAATGCCCCAATGAAAGCTGTTTCAAAGATCAGGTATATTATTGTATGCTGCATTTGAACATAGCGTTGCTGAAAACCCAGGTAGAAGAACAACACATTGAGGGAAGCACATTTATAGAATGAAATGTGTGTTTAATTATGTCTTGCAACAGAGCCAGGAGGCCGGTGAGGAGCCAGTGGATGTGATGGATGGCCAGAGGGTGGAACTGTACTGCCCTCCTGTGGCCATAAATATGTATTTTTTATTGCCACATGACTGAAAATAATAGAAATGACCAATTATGACAGTTGGCCTAAAGCACATATATTATACTTAATTTGCTGAAATATTAGCCCTGTGAGGTTTGGGAAGTCAGGAACAATATCTACCAATATTTCCATTGATGTTTGCCCATGACGTTCGACGGTATCCAAGGAAAATATAACATACCGGATCACTGCTACTTCCACTATATCCAGTTAAAAGAAGTCATAAAGAAAAACATCAACACACGTGAATACTCACAGCCCCCCCCCCGCCTAAAGCTACAATCCCTCATACCTCAATAAACGCCATCACAAATATACAAACTTCAAACATCCGAAGACAGAACATCAATTCCAACCGAGAAATAGACTACAGACGTTAATAACGCACAACTTGATATCAGTTGGCAAAGCGTATGCAATAACACTTTTCCTGACATGTAATGCCAAAACCCAACTAATACAGTATACAGTCCTTCACAGAACTCACATTACCAGCCACAAACTTTTAAGTAATACATGTTCATACTGTCCAACCTCAACAGATGATCACTTCCATGCTCTCTGGCTCTGTCGGAGGTCACGAGCAAGCTATCTGCGATCCTCTGCCTCAGCATCCCCTTACGCCCCACGGTTGCATTACTTGGTGAGACCTCCACATCACAAACACCCAAACATCTCAAACCCTTCGTACTAATATATCAACTATTGCCAAAAAGACCATACTGCTACACTGGAAAGACACAACCAAGCTATCCACAAATCACTTTCTCAATCTGTTAACAGACCATCCAAGTTTAGAGAAACTCACAGCATCCTTGAACGATAATGTTAAAGAAGAAGAAGACACCTGGTCCCTCTCTCTACAATACCTTCAGCGCAGACTCCGCTTTCCACTACTGACCTCTTATATGTATACACACACTGTAACTCCTACCAGAACAACTAGATATCACAATGTACAGTTTCTTGTCTTACTAGGCCTGTTTGTTTGGTCTTGTTTGTCCTGTAATGTATGTCCTGCTCTATACTCTCTATATGCAAATCTGCATATATAAAGAATTAATAATTGATTCCAAACCTATTTATGTTTGTCATGTTGTAAGGTACATTGTATATTATCCCATTGTTCCATCATTCTGTTGTATTCATTACTAATAATAAATACATAATGAATAACAAACACATAATTTTAAAAACAGAAAAACAAAAAGGCACAAGGTCTACCAGCAGGCACAAGGACATAAGGGAGAAACATTAAAATAAAGCAAACAGCCATCTCAGGCTTTGTTTGACCCTCATTATTTATTCTTTGCAGTAGATCTCTTTTTTTCTGGGGGGAGGAGATAAAAACAGAACACACACACAGACACACACTTAAACCAAACATGTAGAGCATTAAAAAAAAAAAAAAAAAATTACTTAGAAGATAGAGCTTCCACCTGCATACTAAACTACAAAAAGAAAACAAAGAAAACAAAAGAAAAAAGCAGCGGCCTTTCATTTCAACATGCAGAATCTCTCATTTAAGTAGAGTACTGTTATTGTTAACATGAACTAACAAAGACTTAAACTGGGTAAAGGTTGTGGTTTTCTGGCAATAGTTAGCCACTTAGTGGTAGAACCCTCTTATCACATCAAGTATTGACGACAGTATGAATTTAAACACAACTTTGGAATTGTTTGGCTATATGACACAATGCCATCACCGAATGACGAGCTCAAATAAACATGGTTTAGTGGATATTCAACAAACTATCAAGTCTACAGGCTCCATTAGGGGGAAGATACAACATTATCACACCAGTAACACTGTATCACTCCTAAACCAGAGAGCACATTATGCTTTTTTTATACCATATTGCAAGATTAATTTTCTGAATAATAACCCTCTAGATTCATAGTTACAATACCAATTCCTTGTGAAGCGGATTACCCATGGTTATACCACCATCCTCTTGACGGACAAATGATGATACAGTACTTTGCTCCATCCTCTCAAGACACCACATCACAATCTCTCCTTTACTCCCTTCCTCCTCGGCTGGATTGCTCTTCACGAGTCAGTTCTCCATGAGGGAGCGTTGTAGAGCCTCCTGGATCATTGTGTGCTCATCCGTGGAGTAATCCTGGAGAGATGCGGACGGGATGGGGTGAGGGAACAGAACTGGCAGGTTTACTGATGAATAATATACAAAAAACACACAGATATTGTTTAGGGCCTTTACTTACGACAAAGGTGTCATAGGAGAAGGTGTGCCTAATCTTCAGGTGCTGGAAAAAGTCTGCACTTCTGTAGTTAGGGTCCCCCCAAGGCATTGAGGCACAGATAGGGCACACCTAGACAGATCCAAAGTGAGAGTAACAACACATTTATGGACAAATTAATAACCTAGGAAGGTGTGGAACCATGCGTTACTTCTTTTTGGGGGGGGAAATTCGTGAAGGCATGGTGGGATCCCACTCTTAAGGTGGGCTTCTTACCACTTGGCGCGCGTCTCGAGCATGCTGGGTAGTGCAGTGTTCAACCAGGCCATCCTGATCGAGGTTCTGGCAGTTGCAGTAAGGACAGGTGAAGGTGTAGCGATTTGGAACTGGACTGTAGGAAAGAAAGGAGCAACGCAATATGTCTTCCTCACACTGCACGAACTTCCCTCACAACATTCTCAAAAAATGTGTTCCTCAGAAATGGGGGACTATGTGTAGCCTTAGACATAATGGGACGTTGAACTGCCCTCAACAGTCAAGTCATGTTAGAATTATATCCTGGATTTCCTTATTGCCCCTCTATTTCACCTGATGATGGCAGGCTGGCTCTGGGCGGTGGTCCTCACTCCCTCCTCAATGTACTCCTGGTATTTAGAACAGGCAGCCGTGTGGCCTCTCATCTGGGAAAGGCCAACCTGAGAGTGGCGGGACAAAACGCACAGCATCAACACTGCACTACCGAATCCATACAAAATGTTCCCTCACATATTCAAATGTACAGTAATTTCTGCTACTCTCCCAGAGTAAAGTTGACATGAGGAAGAACTACAGGGCTGTCTTGTGCCACACTTGTCCAACTTGGATCATTATTATTCTAATTACGTGGGGAAAAGTTTTGAGTGCATATGATTTATGATTTGCAAATGATAAGATTTGTGAATGTTGAGATGTGATGCATTGAGTTCCAAAGCGGTCCGTCTACAGCCCGGCGTGCTTCCACGTCCAATGCACAACCAAGGAAGAACAACGTGGGCCTTAGGGGGCGGCAGTAGCTCAGGAGGTAGAGCTCCCGTCCCGCAACCGCAAGGTCGGCGGTTCGAGTCCAGCTCCTCCCGGGGATAAATCTGTCGTAGTGTCCTTGAGCAAGACACCTAACCCCAAAGACACCTGCTCCCCGGGCGCCATAATGGCAGCCCTCTGCTCCGGGCCCCCCTAGCATGTGTGTGTTGTGCAATTACTTGTGTGTATCCGGGGGGGATCCGTGATGGGTTAAATGCAGAGAATAATTTCACTAAGTGTGTGCGGTGCTCTGTGCATGTGTGTGACAATAAAGGATAAATTAAAAAAAATTAAATTCAGCCTTTAGACCGTCATCCACCGTACCGGAGTCGCACATCCCTTGCAAGCCGCCACAGAGGAGTGGATGAGGGCGTCTAGCTCAGTAGCTCTGGTCCAGTGGCCCAGCCCTGCCCTACACACAGCACAGACAGGCTTCTGGGGACGCAAACACTCCTGCAGACAACTCTGGCAGAACCTGCGAACAGATGGGTGAAGAGATGTGGTGATGAAGGAGGGTCAAGAGTCAAGGCAAACGACGTGCTATGACTGTGATGGGTTTAGTGTTTGGCCAGAAGGGAAAGCTTTGTACAACTCTTCCTGTATTTTATAGACCGACATTAAAACGGACCAGCTGACATAATAAAACGGTGGCCGTCATTTGCTGAAAGATGCCCGTTAGCTCACTTGGCCCCTGATCATGTAAAACCTCCTCGCCCCTGATTCGAAACCACTTCCTGAAACTCCTCTGGAAAGTCCCGACCTCAAGAGGGCGCCGGGACTTGTAGTCTTTTTGAATGTTTACACGGATAAATGCGATAGAGCGCTAAACTACAACTCCCAAGCGAGGCCCCTGCTTTGATGTAAACAAAACTGAAACCGATTTAGAAAGCTGCCTTTCGATTTGCTAAACGTCCAAGTCAGCGAAATATTAATATTGTCCGGTGACAAAACGTGGACCTAACGTTACACATGGCTGCGTGTTGCGTGGTAGTTCCAGGCGCGACATATCTACAAGCAAGCGTTCCCCCCACTGTTTACCTCGTACCATTGCATCGCTGGTGGTTGGTGTGGGTTAATGGAGGGGAGGCGATCGAAGAAAAGCAAACAACTCACGTATGTCCGCATTGTGTTGTTACGGGGCTGTCGAAGATTTCGAGACAAACTGGACAGACGAATTCCGTCACGTCGCCGCTTCCGTCCGAGACATTTTTCTTTTGCTGTGCAGAGCTAAAGCCTCCGAGCATCGCCATTTCTTTTCTTCGGAGTGTCAGTCCGCGACCAATCGCAGCTGTCGCGACGTCACCGGGCGTCTGGTTCTTTTTTTATGCACGAGGGTGGAGTTTAAGGCTCGCGGAACCTATGACGTTCATACATTCGGTGACGTTTTGAAATCGTTACAAAGAAAGTGGGTAATCTTTCAACTCCACTCAACGATCGCGACAGTACAAACAGCCATTAGCGCCATCGATCATAAAGACTTGTCCAAAGGGTAGGTACGTATAAAATAAAATAAAGGTGGGTGAACTGGGTTTAGGTGGGTTTAGCCCCCACTACATCCCCGATTCAGTGCAATAGAAAAACACCAGTATCCCTAGCTAACCAAAGCGGCTGCTAAAATACGAATCATGATGCAATGGGCGGTGTGTGTTTAAAATGTGCGTAGTGCATCAGATTGGATTAGCTGAGTAAATATTGTTAATCTTCGGGTTACATGTCAAAACAAAACCGCGTGAACGCGCACGAAAGGCAGAGCTGGGCATTTAACTGTTAGATGTATAGAGTTCCTAACAAGACGGAAGTATCCAAAACTCCCGGTTGTCTTGAAGGCATCCTTTTCTCTGCTACTGCACGTGGGCCCCTGATGCTGATGAAGTGTCAGAATTGTCCGCATGCGCGATGTGATGATGGGAATTTCCTACCGCGGAGGAGTAGCTAGCCACGGCTAGCAGTTTTTAAAGGTAAGATGTGTTGTCGGTGGCTATTCTGGCTATAATTTGTTAATTTTTCCTCGCTAAACCTTAATTGACCTGGACCGTGCAAGGGTCATTCCACGGTGTCAGTATATGTTCAGATGATTGACACCAAACGCCGAAGATTGCGGCTATGTGGACCGTCCTGCTAACGTTAGCTAAACCAAACGTTAGCTAGCCAGCTGCGCTGAAATGGGCGTTCACTGCCTATGTTCATTTGGGGGCCATGCCAGTGACAGCAATGGGCGTTCTGGGTTTGATGAAGCATTTCAAGCTAATTCATATAACGTTAACGTTTTCATCGGCGGGCATGGCAGACTGAATCAGTTGCAGATGATGCGTAATAGTAAGGCAAGCTACTGTTGTTAGCGTGGGCATATTGCTTGTTAGCTCGCTGAACAGATGATGGGTAAGGCTAATGTGTGAGCTAACTAAGGTATAACCAGGCAGTTAGCCGGGGAACGAACAGTAGAACCCTCCCTTCTCGTGGCTCAAGCCCTGTGGCAGATTTTCTTTTTTGTTCAGTAGGGCATACAAGTAACAGTGCTATCACGTTTACATTTGCGTGCGTAATTGTAGCTAACGTTAGCTCAGGGCAGTCTACCCATAATTGCTGTAGTTTGAAACCCATGGCATAACGTTACACGCGTATGTAGCTGTATTTCGTTAACGTTAGATCATTGACGCGAACGACAAAATGGTATGTCTGTGAATATTCAACTAGGTTTCTGTGCCTGGTCATTTTCTTACAATCTGCTTTGTCAATCTCTTGATTAACGTTACATCATCATAGTCATCGGTCAAACCAAGTTTAGGCCCGACATTATAATGTTATAACCTACACGGCGATCCACGCTCACGTCTTAATGACGCCTATGCACTCTACCTCCACTCTGAAAACCTCCTGGATTTTTACAATTTCTATAATTTGTGAATGATACTGATGCTAGCCTTGCATTTCCGTTATGGACTAAATTGAGACTTGATGAGTAGGAGGACACAGTGGTGTGTGTGTATGTGTGTGTGTGTGAGAGAGTGTGAGATATATACTTGTATATTCATATTGCTCTCCTCTGTCATTACAGTTTGAAGACGACTCTGAAGAGTCACACCATCCTGACTGTGTGCTCGTGCTGAGTGACCTTGAACTCACTACATTTGGTGAAACGTGGGAATGAAGGTTAGATGCATAGATGCAACTCTAAATTAACAAAGCATGAAGTAATTTCTCCTCTTGATCTCATCTTGCACCACATAGGCCTGTTTGCCTGGAGAACAAGTGCAGACTTTGAGCCAATGAACAACCCAGAGATGCCTATAAGAAGGCATCTCTACAGGCTCCAGCCTAGCTACTCCAATTAAAAGCAGCAAACAATTGCATCTTGTTGTTTAGAAGATAATGTATTGCTGATTGGACTCAAAGACTCAACCCTCTGCCACCTCTCCCAAAGGTCATCAACTGTGAGTGTATGCCAGTGTATAGAGTGCATGATGGCGACAGAAAATGGTGCTTGAATGCGGCGTCCTGGTGCAGGGCATGCTAAAAGGGGTGAAGCTCTCTGAGAAAGGTGTCACAGCCGACTGGTAGTCTGCTGCCAATAATGGATGCCAAGTTAAAAGAAGACCTATTCCGGAGGTATGTGGTGGCACTGGAGAGACGTCTGGAGAATGGAGAGGGAAACACAGGAATAGGAGCTGTATCAGAGGGGGACAAAGGTAAATATAAGGACAGTGAAGCCCTACTCTCCACGGCCACAGCTCTGCTAGGGGCCTACCAGCCAGATCCGGGACAACGTTTCCGCATGGTGCGCTTCTATGAGGTGGTGGAGAACTCTCTCCGCTGCCAGAGAGGAGGCAACCTGAAGGGCCTGGAGAGAGCCTTCCACACCCTGGAAACCATCTGCACCAACCTCTTGCTCTTCCCTTGGAAGAAGGAGTTCAGATGTATAAAGGTGGGTTTAGTTTGATGTTTTCAGGGTTGTCATATTATTCTGACTTGCAGCAATATTTCACTTTGATGAATGAGCCTACTGTCTTATGAGCCTACTTTATTTTAGCTATATAACACCATACATCACTGCTGCAGCAGTCCATGAAAACTACTAGATTAAGAACCCAGTAGTAAATTATTTCACCATGTGACATTGTCTTAATTCATTTATAAATGAGATGACACAGCTGAGATGAGAGCATGCATGATTTGTAGAAAATGATTATTACCACACCATGATGTGCCCCATCCTGACTGACTGATCTGAGTTTGGCTCTTGGAAATCGTACTGTGGCGACCACGCTGTGGTAAAAACAAGACATGGAAAGAACACAGTTTAAGGGACATCACCATGATTATTAATTCACAAAACTCCCCACTAAACACTGTTCAACGCACTTCATTGTAATTTTAACACACTATAATCTTTATCTTAATATTTATGTGAATAGCACATTTAAAAACACAGTTACAAAATGTTTTGCAAAGGAGTAAAAAAAAAGAAAATCAACAGTAAAAAGTAAAGAGCAATGTAATAAAAGCTAAAAAAATATTAAAGCGAAGGAAGAACATTAAAGCAAGAGAAAAAAGGTAAAGAACAGAATTTCACTGTATACAAATTTGTTTTACAAAGTCATTTAAAAGATTATACTGATTTAGCCATCCTAAACTCATCAGGTAGTTTGTTCTAAAGTCTAGGAGCCCTGATTCACTTTTTTTAAATTGCATTTATGCACAACGATGTGTGTTATTACATATTCTGTCATGAGTTTTATGTATTATTGCAAGTTTGGTGTACTACAGTACACAAAGTGTATTATGTTTGCTTATGTCTAATTTCTTTGTTGCAAATGTAAATTAACCTGTCCCTTGATATATTAATAAGGCACATAATATTTTCTTATGCATAATATGCACTGTATGATTTGTAGTTCCGTTTACATTTCAGTTAGACCATGAAGCTATATACTTGCCACGTACTGAACTGTATCAAATATGTCCTATTTGGAAATTGTGTTGTGAAGTCCTTGTAAATATCCAGCCTTATTGATTACACTGTCTAATATCACAGGAATAGCATGCAAGTTCAGTTTTCGGGTGGATTTTTTTGTACCTTTTAATGTGTCAAACTGATTTAAGTGACCTTGCTTACACTGATAGTAATTAATCCATTTCTCTTTTAGACCTTCACTGGTCCATATGTGTACCATCTGCAGTCTGCCATTTCTGATGCTGAACTTCGATCCCTTATGCGCACCATTGGCTACTCCCGTGACCATGACTCGCAGTTCCATTTGCGTGAACACCCAGGAGGCGCGAACCATCTCCGCCAGATAGCATTTGAGCTCTTCCTGGCCCAGGCAGAGTGTCGTCTTCTGGGAGAGGTAGTGGCTCTGGCCCGTGGTTCAGCCTCAGAGCTGGAGGCCCTGGAACTCCGCAGAGGTTGCAGAGATGACGCGGCTGGCTGTGCTGAGGCACTCCGCAGACGGGATAGCCTTGGGGCAGATATGGCTCGGCTGTCTGTGCGGCCGATGGATATAGAGAGGCCTCATCCTCACCACCTGAGGAGAGGTAGCCGGCCATCGAAGTCTGTGGATGTTACAGATGGGGCTGGTCACTGGCACGCAGCAGTCAGCAAGCCTGTTCTGAAGGCCTCACTGAGTCTGAGGAAGGAGACACTGTTTGTGGATGCAGAGGAGGATATGAAGGATGAGATCATCAGGCCCAGCACCTCAGCGTCTCTTTTCTCTGTGGCAGCTCCACCTTCCTACAGCCTCGTTGCCGATTTCTTCCCAATTCAGTCACCTCCTCTGGCTGATGCGTACTCATCCTACCACCTGTCTTCTTTGGATGAGATTGACTTGTACACAGAGAGGGGTGGGGCTGGGATAGGAGGAAGGCAGACCCCCTCTAGACCTCTGTCCAGAGAGCCTCGGGAGGCAAGGGATGGGTGGCTGCTCAAAGCCCATGGTAGTGTGAAGTGTCAGGGTTGTGGCCTGGGCTGCTCCACTATGGCCTCCTGCCAGAGGTGTGACATGATCCTCTGTTCTGCCTGTCACGATGTGGAACCTTCCCCTTGCTGTGGCCTGCAGGACTACCACCTCAAATCTCCACGGCCCCTCGATGGCTACATCCCTGTGAAGGAAAAGCTCTCTGTCTACTCTAATACTCACTCCCACCTCCAGCCTCACCCCCTCACACTGACCCACTCACACACTCACCCCCACCCTCACCCTCAGATGGTGGAGAAACCCCTCATGTCCACTAAGCTGTTTCCAAGCAAATCTGTTGCCATGGCAGTACCGATGGGAGGCAGCAGCGAGCGAATAAGCGTGGGGGGATCGCGGTGCGGGTTTTGTAACAAACCTGCTGCTTCACACACCTGTGTCAACTGCTCTAAGGTGTCATGCGACTCATGCATGAGCCTGTATGCGAAGGATGTATGCACCCGGAAAAATCCCCAGCACAGTTTTGTGCCCAACCATCAGCTCAACTTCAAATCCGGCTCCATATCTCACCTGGTATACCGATGAACCAGGCACACACGTTTTAGCTCTATTCCCTCCTAGAAACAACTTGTTCACTATCTTCTCCTTTATCTGATACTATTTTCTCTCTCTAACCCTAACCCTTGAACTTGAACATTTTCTCTTACTATCAGCAGTAGGGCCCTGGAATGCACATGCCACAGAGAGCCATATCGTCTGCCCATCTCTCTGCCTTGTACAAGTTCAAGCTTTTTATCTATTTCCTCTTCCTTTACCTTACTACCTGCTCTTGAGTAGTCATGTGATGTTGTAGCGCTTCCCAATCCCTCAAATCTTGTCCTCCTCAAAGGGGAACTGGAGAAAAGAGACTTGATTCCTTCTCGTCTGAATGAAGTCTGTCCAAATGAACAAATACTTTGCCTAACTTCTCAGCTAAGCATTCCTCTAATGTGTGTGTAGAGAAGACCTCTGAACTTGCATTGTCACAAAGGAGATCTTTTTAAACTTGAAAAACGGTGGGGAAAAGCAAAGCAGTAAACATACACTGGAAGTCAATAGTATATATTTTTAAGCTCTATTCTCTAGAACAATGTGATACTGTTAAAAGGGCACGAGGTCTGGAATTGTGATTTTGGGTTATAAACCTATGTCTGTGGAGCTGGGGTGGGCTGATATTTCAAAGGGACATACTGAGACAATGGTCAGATGCCATATAGTCTATTTAAAAGACAATGCCTTGTAAATTAACCCTCAATTGTTTATGGTTATATGACTGAGGTTGCTGCTGTTGAATTGTGGACATTGGAGATGTGTGGTGTTGACTTCTTTCTGGTAATAACCTGTTGAGTTGTGTCAGTTCCAAGCCTCGCATCCCCTTCCATTACACTCCACTTCTCAAGCCTCCTTGATCCATTGTGTAGTACCCCCTTACCACTCAGTGACCAGTTCCCCAGTGCGTGTCTCAGGTGGAGTCACAGGTAGTCTCAAGCTGGGCCACAAAGTGTTAAATGATTGTGGTTCCTTACTTTGACAGTTTGTTTGTGAGCTTATTGATTGGTTCTAGACAGCGTGAAGGCCTACACTCTGACACAGTTTGTCTGTCTACCTCAAATGGCTTCAGCTTAATCAAACATTTTGACACTATGGTTTTAAACTAGCCCTGGAAACCTAAGAAGCATTGTGTCTATTGTATTACTCCTCTGTAATTTGCAACGTTTATTGACTGAATAGAAAATACGATCCCTGTGTATGAACAATTGATTCAGTCACTTCTAAAGGTTAGCAGAGGTTATTTATTTTGTGAGATCATCCTGTCATCTGAAAAGTATTCTGATAAAACACTAAATCTGTTTGGAAAAAGCATGGATGTATGAGTTATCAGTTTGGCCTATAGCATGCTACAGAGTTACTATATGATAAATATATGTTAAAATCCCATGCTTTTACATTGGGGAATTTATGGCATTGTTATACATTGTTTACGACCCCTTGCTAATAACATTACCATTGCTTTGCAGTGAAAACGTGTCTGAAAATGAAAGAGGGCAAATAAAGGGTTGAAGTACAACAGTGGGACACTTTAGGACAGTTTCTCATGACACTGTCTTTCCACGTTTTTGAGACCCTGATATGCCTGTCTAAGGTATTTTTTCTTAAACAAGTCCCCACCATTTGCTATGGAAATATAATTAGACTTGCTAATCGCAGGTAAATAAACTACTAACATTTACAATTGATTGTTACAAAGTTAAGAGGGTAACATTGCTGATTAGACTGTAAGTCTCCATGACAAAGGACAATAGCAGTATACTGCAAAGTCCATAGTCATCAAAGGCTAATTTTAAATCAGTTCTTTTGTCTGGGTTATTTTGACAGACCACATAGGCTGCAGTAGCCTTTTTTGTTCTGGAACTAATAACCTCTATATACCTTAAAGCGTCATTCAAGTTTGGTAGAGGTTTGGGTTGTGTAGTTACCTTGCCATGATGTAACTCCAAATATTGGCAAGATATCTTCAATAGTTGCTCCGTTGATGAAAACTTGATGATCCAAAATAGGGTTTATTTCTCTCCCTATACACATACATGGCACGGTGAAACAGGTCTTAAAGTCACATTTTAGCACACAAACAAACGCAAACAAAGCAGATTCCGCCAATAGATAAAATAATATTTAGAAATTAAAAATATCAACTTCATGTTGGTTTTACTATTTGAATTAGGAAAAAGTAGTTGTCCTAGACCAAATCACAGTGTTTGTTATTGGTTCAGGAGTGGTGTGGACATTTGGACCAATCGCGTCATTTCTTGAACGCAATAACACACAGTGATTCAGTCTCAGATCTTCTTCCTAATTTAAATGGTAAAATCAACACGAAGTTGACAATTTTATTTCCCAAAACGCTGAACCGGGTTTTGTTATTTTATCCATTGGCAAAATCCGCTTTGTTCATGTTCGTTTGTGTGCTAATAGTGTGACTTTGAAGCCGGTTTCTCCGTGCAATGTAAATCAATGGGGAGAGAAATATGGATTATCACGTTTCAATCAACGGAGCAACTATTGAAGATATCTCACCAATATTTGGAGTTACATCATGGCACGGTAACTACCCAACCCAAACCTCTACCAAACTTTAATGATGTTTTAAGCTTCTTCAGACGTCTTATCCTAGAGAATTTGAAGTCGATGGTATTGTCGTTGAATAATTTCATGTTTTAACAGTTTATAGGTTGAACTTAAGCATGTTGATTTTGCTGCCTGCCCTTGCATTTTTGCCAGGCTACATTAACTGAATACATAGCATGTCCCATGCTAGTTAAGCATAACTGTCAGAGTAATTCAAAAAGGCATAACCACCATACAGTTTGTTATATGAAGCATATGTAACCGTACATACTAACATAATTCTGCAGCAATTCACAAATTGTAGGCCTACATTTTTTTTTTTTCCTTTACATGTTACCTAAACACATTTGTTTGGTTACTGCTTACGGGGATGTCTATTCTAATTCATATTACGTTGGGCCTAGATTTCCAATTTGACATGTATTTAGTTTCGTTTTTTCCCTTACATATTACCTAAACACACTTATTTGGTTGCCACTTACAGGGAATAATATATTATCTTGTACTTCCTTTCTCTTTCAAACTCAGTTCAGTCATTGCTTTGTATAGCAAGTGTTCATGTTTTAAAAAAGAGACCAAGAAAAAGATGTTTCGATACTGTATGGATGTAGCTCAAGGGTTATTTGAAGGGACTTGTATGTAATTGTAAAACAATTGTAAATGTAATTGGGTCAACTTTAGGAATGCTAACTTGAATATCACAGAAGTCTTGAGTGACCTTAGGGAGGTGTGCAATTTTTTTATTTTATTTTATTTTTTCCTTACCTGATAAAGCCTTTCTGAAATGGCCTGTGTGTGAATACCGGTATGTATCAAGATATATTTTAATTACACCAATTTATCACACCAGCAGTGAAGACACCTTTTAGAAGTATCATTGAGCCATGTTGCAAGAGTGATCATATTGCCAAATGAAGAACAAATATCTTATTGGAATACAAAACAAAATTCTGTGGCCAGCCTGGATGAGCAGTTCATGTAACATAATTTTTTGTATGATTTAGCTCAAACTTAGCTTTGTGTCTGTAGCTGCTGGCCTTTTAAGAAGCTTAGAATAAGAATAATGATAATCAATACAAACACCTACCCACACATCACGGAACATGGATTTGACTTAGTACAATGCCTGTTATACTCATTGTATTTCAATGGACTGACTATTTGTGTGTGTAAGCCACTACAAAGGGCTAAACAGTCTTCAGGGCTGCTGCTAAGTTGGTGGACACTGTTTATCTTTCAATGAACAACTGACTTGTCATGGGAAACAATGATAAACATATATCTAATATGGATGTTCCTTTACATTCATCAGCAGATGTGAATTACTGATGGACAAAGAGCTATTTTTATTTTGTGTCATGGAATACATTGAGCCATTTGAACATTATCTGTTTTACTCACACTAAACACACTCAAGTCATTGTGGAAGTCATTAATCCCTTTCGTTACCTCTTTGTGTGGTTATCTTACTGGTATTAACAGTGGTGGTGTAGTATGTATTTCCTTCCCCCAAGCCATTCCCTATCCCTCCACCCCTTGGCATGCTCTGTACTAGGCCCAAACCCATACCTCATCGTCCCCCAAACCATTTCCCATTGTCTCCCCTCTCTCCTCCCCCACCCCCACCTTGGCACTGAGGATCATTGCACAATGTCTATGTGAAGGGGTATAGATAGACCTCACTGTCAATATGTGGGCATACAGGGGGGAGGAAAGGGAAAATAGCCAAAATTGTTAATTGGTGAAAAAATATAAATATATATATATTGAAATGTAAATGAGATTTTATAAAATAATTTCAAGAATAAAAATCTGAAAAAAATTGGTCCTTTTCTGCATTGATTTTGTTGATGTTTGAATCGTTGAATTCAGTATAGCCCTTGTGTTCGGCTGCTCCACTTTTAAACTTCATCAAAGGTTGGACTGTAAGCAACGGAAGAGCAAAGGCCTGATCCAAAGGAAGCATTTTGTATCGACCAAGGCATCAGTTTTTTTATCCCTCATAATCGGGTAAGTTGACTGAACACATTTTAGTTAAAGCTATGGCCTGTTGAAATAGTCACTGGGGAAGAGAGGTTTACACACACTCATAACTGGAAGCTGCTGAGTACTACCACAGTCTTGTATGCAGGATGGGCTTAAGAGCCTTGTTCAAAACCACTGATAGTAATAGTTGAGGTAAGGGAGAGCATTACCTGTTCACTTCCCCTACCTAGATGCACCTAGCTAGTCCAGGGTTTGAATCGACAGCCCTCCGGTCACAAGCCCGCCTCCCTAACCTTCTGGCTACCACCTCCCTGATGTGTTCAATCTGTGAGTGCCTAGTCTCACCAGAAACGTCCAATAACATTTTGAGTGCCCAGCCCTGCATGGATTACCTTTTTCCTTTATGACCAGCAGATGGTGATGACTACCCATATATATATATAGATATAGATATAGATATAGAGAGAGAGAGAGAGAGAGAGAGAGAGGCCACATAAAGTAGACCATTGATTTTGAAACCTACATAAGTTGTGTAACTTCATGAATATTAATGAAATTGGAATTTAACTGAAATAAGTACTTCAGCTGGGTCTGCATCAATATATATTATGGTGCTGTATGAGAAGTAATGTGTTCTAAAAACTGCAGCTTTGGATGACGGGCCTCAATAGATGAGAAATATTAGAAGTAGTCTGTGTGTGTTGCATATATTTCTAGCCAAGGCTAATATGCGACCCCTGTCCCTGGTTAGGCGTTTATACTTTAAAATGGTCATTACATATCATCATAACAAAAAATACTTGAATTAAAGTGAGCACATAGTAAAGTAGTGACATTATTTACATGATCATACAATTACATTACAGTCATTTACATGTGTATGGATCAATGATCGCAGGTTTGGTTTTGTTTCAGCCAGTGTTTCACCTTTTCATTAAAAATGTTCAGATCAGTTTGTGTTCATAGTTCAGTTGGCAGGGCGTTCCAAAAATGTATCCCTTTTACTGAAAAAGATGACGGTCCGAAAGTGGTTTTGCACTGTGCCACCCTGCAGTTGCCATTTGCTAATCCCGGCGATTCTGTTGCTGTTTGTTTTTGTCACATATGGACAAAGTACAGCTGGGGCAAGATTGTTCACACATGTAAAAATCTATTTGATAAAAGAAAGCTGTTATTACTGAGCAACTTGTACTTTTTCAAAATCATACAGTGGTGCCATTTCATTAGTTTTTGATCCATTCTTTTCAGTGCTGGTTTGTATGGTGATGTAATGGGGTTGACAGTTGACTGTGAAGCCTGGCTCCATACAGTAACACTATAGGATAGGTGTGAAAATATAATGGCACACATGAACAGTTGAGCTGCCTGAGGTATGTAATGTCTTGTCATTCTAAAACAGTTCAGATTTGTCTTTATGATCTTGCATAGGTTTTTAACATTTTCTGTTTGAGTTGAGAGTCCAAAATGACACCTAGGAATTTTATTTCCGTTATTTCCTCTTGATCTATTTTAATAGTAAGCTCATATTTTGCTCTCCTTCTTATGGAAAAACACATTGACAGTCTTGTTGATGTCTGCTGCTACACCGTTTAAAAAAAAAAGCTGATACATACATTATTGTGTCATCAGCATACATTTGACAACCAGCTCTTTTACAGCATGTTGGTAAAACATGTATGTATAAGCTGAAGAGCAGAGGCCCCAAGTTAGGTGTTAAGAATGTAAAGTGGAAACTTGAAGCAGCCTGTTATCTTTCCTCAGTGTACAGCATGTTGTGCCCCCGCTGCTTTCTCTGACAGTGGCCGTACATAGCATGCTAAATGTAGACCAGGGTAAAACCTTTGTAAGCTAAACAAGACACAGAGAGCCAGTGTCCAGTATGTTGTCAGGCTGCTACACATTATAGGAGGTGATTTGACTGATGTGTAAATACGTTAATACATCCCGTCTCAGTATTTCTGTGTGATAAGTGTGACAAATGTCTTGAATTCAGTCATTGTGTGTTATGATTTTTTTTAAACACATTTATGAAGAGAAAATACGATTCCCAGATATGACATTGGCAGATGGCAGGAGACCCACATTAATTTTGAATAGGATTCAACTGTCCCTGCCAATAGAAGCTCAGATGGAATTCCCCCTGATATTAACAGCTTTACAGCTCAAACCTCATTTAGCTGTTACTTCATATCATAATAGTTTTGGCTCGCACCTCCTGCAAAAATGAGAACTGGAGTCTGGCACCTGTCAGTAGACTAAATACAAAGCTCCCAATATCAGGTATAATGGTCAGTTTCTGGACCAGCGCCTGGCTTCACAAAGACCAGCCAGGCGGGTATGGAATAACTGGTGTGGAATAACTGGTATGGGATAACTGTAGCACAGATCATCCACAAGGAGGAGTGGCAGAGATGGATATAAGCAGGACCTCTTCTGCAGTGATTTGTTTGTTTGGTTATTATGTATTAGGATCCCCATTAGCTGATCTTCCAGGGGCCCTACACACAAAAACATAAGAAATTACACATATATTACTACAAGAGAAACAAAACAGGACAACAGTGATACAATAATAGACAACAAAAAAAAGATATATACAAGGTTACAATTTCAAGACCCATAATATAGCCCATCAGCTCTTTCCTAAACGTAACCTTGCGGGTAGAGGAAATCTCTGCGTGAAATGCTGAGTGTGTGAGTGCCGGCCTGGATGCATCATCCTCTCCTCTGGGAGATGTCAGAACTGTGCTGACAAGCAGCCTTTAGCAGCCTTGAGGGAGCCCGAGACGCACTGAAACATTAAACAACATTAGCGTTCAGCAGGAGAGAAAGATAATGACTGACTAGACGGTGCTTAGCCTTTTAGTAAATCTACCATCAGCAAGCGGCGGTACCGTCATTTTGGTTAATGGCCCCTCTGAAGCGAGGCTGCCAGAGAAACAAATTGCAGTCAGTGCAACACACACAGATAACCGTATCATGACAGATAAAACTATGAAATGCGCGTACTCTGTCATTTACTTTGATGCAATAATTGAGGTAAATGTATATTTTATATTGTGCTTTGATGTGGCCCCTATCTGCCTCCACTCGTTCTCCTCCCTTTATCCGACAGTCTCTGTGCAGCGATACTTTCCCATCACCGCTGAGGAAATGGACCAATGTCTGTAAAGTTGCATCTTCATATTCCAGCGATAGGACTTCTCTGAACTCCCACAGAACCCTGGTCATGTCATCAGCTGGTTATCGCCAACACATGTTTAATGGAATGCATGCGTCTGGAAGCATGTCACCCCTAATCATGGAAATAGCATGATATACGTTGTGCACTCTGACTCTGACCTTGATGATTCAACCTCCCACCCGCACACAGCGACAGTCTTATCTAACCCTGCACCTACATTCAGTTTAATTCATATGCAGACGCAGACACACACATCTTATCTAACTTTTGTGTGGGTGAGGGGAGCAGCACCTGGCTGGATAATACATTCTTGGTATAGAAGGA
>OMOT01004978.1:11047-24656 GCA_900312575.1 Acanthochaenus luetkenii
AGGCAGTTGCGTTTTATTAGTTAGTCTTTTTACAAGGGGACATCCTGTTGTTAGTAAATGCACACCATCCACCGCTCTCTGCATGTTTATTTGGGGATGTTTAAATACTTTCCCCCCTCTCCTTACCGCAGGCCACACACAGACACACACACACACAGCCAGGGATTTACAACTGAACCACACACAGTAAAAATGTCTCGTTAGTGTGTTCTGACTCATTTAGACGGAGATTAAGGGGTTTATGTGTTGACTGACTAACTTACTGACTGACTTTTGGCTAACATGGAAGAACTTCTGTCAACACTAATGGAGCCACAAGAAGGTTCCAATCAAAGACCAAACAGCAAACAAAGGATGGGTTTCACTTCAGTAACACTACTAAAGATGTATAATTTCAGATTAGTTGTTCTTGATTTATCTCCCATGCACATCAATGCGTATTGATACATTTTTTTACAGTGGAACCACAGCACACACCCATTTACTTTAGTCAGCTGCTGTCCATTTCCTTTATAACAAATAGACACATGTTACCCATTGTGGTATTACTGTTTCCATCAATGTCATCATTACACCACCACCAAAACACAAACAACAGGACGTGGCCATGGGGTGTATCGGAATCTCCATGACAACGGGGGACCCACCCATGGGTGAAACAATAGTCCTTCAGACCCCCAGGTCCAGTTCTAGAAAATAATACATGCTGGCTTCACTCCAGTTATACTGCACTATGCTATTTAAACTTTCTATTCTTCCCATAATCCCCTGGGAGTCCACTACTCTACACTACATGGAGGCCTTTTACACTATCAGATTTGACCTTTCTCATCTGTGTGGTGAAAGTGTGCTCGGTGCGCACGCTTTAGACATATGTGGGTCTGTGCACATGGGTGCACAGTTGTTTATGAGTGATGCCCAGTCACATCCTCTACCCATGGGTGTTTGTGCCATTTATAACATGCACGTACACATGCACAACCGTGGGCCTAATAACAGGCACGCCCGCTGGCATTGACTGACTTCCTAAGAAAGGGTCTGTCAGCATGTCTTTATCAGACATATTTCAGTCTATTCACAGTCTGTCACAAAGACTACAAAGGTTGCATTAATATAATAGGCTTATGTAACTGAGTACTGAAACAAGGCAAAAATAAATCAGAACATTAAAGTCTAATTTTAAACTGGAGAGTGAGTCATTGTATTCTGTTGTGAATTATGTGGCTCCTGTTAAAATACAAAATTTGAACACCACTCGCACACTGGCACACATCCTGAAAGATCAAAGATGATATCAGCCTACTTCCAAAAGTGCAGCAACCAGAGTTAGAGCTACATTCTGTAATGCTGATGGTGAAGACAGCTTTAGTCGTCTCATGCCTTAAAGCTGTTACAAACACCCACCCTATCGCAACGGCTCTGGTCCGTCTACAGCCAACACGCACACACATACACACACACACCTTATCTACCCTGCCTGCTATTTTTAGCACCATGCTACATTAGCACTTCATACTCCATTGAGAATGTACCGTGCAGCAAGCGTGTTGATAAGGGCACAGATTTTCTCTGCTTTCACACACACACACACACACACACTCACTCGGCAGGTAGCCCAGAGGTAGAGAAGCGGTCTTGTAGCTGGAAGTTTGCCGGTTTGAGTCCCAAGCCAGATGGGGGGAAATCTGGCAACGATGTGATCTGGCAACCAGAGTATTGTTGAAGTTAGTATCGGGTGCCAGATTCTGCCGTTGTGCCCTTGAGTAAGGCACTTACCCCTAAATTACTCCCCGTGCACAGTATATGGCTGCCCTCTGCTCCGGACCCTCCAGGTTGTGTATCCTGTGTACAATCACTTGTGTGTATCTGGGGGGGGTCCAGGATGGGTAAAATGCAGAGATGTAATTTCACTGTTTGCATGCATGTGTGACCAATAAAGTACTTAACATTGTGCTGTGTTTACATACTGCGTTTCAGAATATTTCTCCCCCTCCTCCCCTATTCTCCCTCTCATCCCTCTCCATTGTTTTCCCAGGCTGTTAAAATTCCTGCGCTGTGCCCTCTTCCTCCCTCCCTCCTCTCCCTTTCCCTTATTTTCCTCCCTTATCCTGCCATAGTTCAGTCTTTCACTTTGTTTTGTTTTTCTCCTGTTGTTCCTCAGTTCTTACAACTTAGTTGTACTGTTTATAGGTCAATGTACATCACAATATCCCTCAAGGCTCTACCGCTGAATGTGTCTGTGTCTGCTCCAGCTGATAGATGCAGGCCCTCCTGTGTTGTGCTGTAACAACCTTCACTCTACTTTCCTTCTCTAACAAGAAACAGACTCAGACCTTGTGAATGTGTGTGTGTGTGTGTGTGTAGAGAGGTCTGGTGGGGCCATAGAAAGCTTCTTTCCCCCCTTCATCACTCCTCCCCTGACCCCTCTCTACACACACACACACACCTCCCAGCGTCAGAGCCCAGAGCAGGAAGCATAGTCCCTGAGGGAGGGAGGAGGGGTCAGGAGGAGGGGAGGTTTAAATGCCCCCTCCCTCCTCAACCCTCCTAGCGAAGCTGCAGGAGAGGAGGAAACTTTACTTCACACCCTCTCTCTCTACTAACACACATACACACACACACACTCGCCTACAGATGGTGATCACCCGCCAGCTCAAAACGTTCTGTTCCCCTGCGCCTGGGAGAATTTAAGATACACACACTAACACGCTGTGGATTACATCTTGGGGGAAACGTTCTCGCCCAGCTGGGTTTGGATTCATTTAAAGAGGAGCCGAAGGTTCATAAAGGGGACGGAAAAGACGGGAAGAGAATAAAGAAAAGCTGAGCGGAGGAAAGAAAGCCTCCTCCCTCTCTCGATGTCTCTGTGTGTGGTGAGGTCATCCAGCCCAGGGATCCGTTCTGGACAAGACCGCTCGGTCTGGACCTGATCACAGAGCCCCAGACTAGGTCCTCTGCTCTTTCTCCACCTCCTTCTCCTCCTCGTCAGCCAACTCCTCCTCTTTGTCTTCGCTTCCATTTTTTTTCTCCTCTTATCCATTGTGTTTTCTTTCAAAAGAAGTGGAACCTTCAGTGGTTGGAATAGAGGATTTGCCTCAAGGCTGTATGGATTTGTTGTGAAGTGTGTGCTTGTATGAGCAACCCTGAAGAGTGTGTATTTCTCCTAAACCTCAGGTGTTCCAATGGCGTCAGCTGGAGAACCTCTACTTCAGAGAGAAGAAGTTTTCAGTGGAAGTTCATGACCCCAGAAGGTAAATTTATATCACAAATATATGCTGGTGTCAACTTCTCTTCCAGCATGTAGGTTTTTCCATCCCAAATATGCCCTTGTTTGTTGTCACGGTCCCTGTAATGTCTTGCCAAGAACGTGCTACAATGCACTTGTGGAAACAGTTAGATTTTCTCTGTTGTAATAGTTGAGCATTGCATTGTGAATATCAGACTCATCTCTTGGTCATTTTGGTACCCTATATCTCAGACTGGTCCTACTTAACATCCTTCATTTATGTCCACTTTTCAGTAGCTTTTATGCCGTACGCTGACTGCACCGTTTGTGAATGGTGTTAAGATTCAAACTACATACAGAGCAGGAAATGTAGAAAAGAGAGATTGGGATCTAATTCAGTAATAGTTGCAGCATTTTTCTTGGCAATAGAGCGAGATATGGGGGATCTCCCAGTGGTGCTTGACACAGATTGATAGGCTGATTATTAACACACATGCACGTGCACACACATACAAACACACACACACAGAGTGAGCCCTTGATGGTTAACCACAGAAGGGTGGATGGCTGTGCGATAGCTGTTTTGCGGAGGAAGTGACCTTTCTTCTGTTTATTTAACATGGCTACATATGTGGAGTGTTATTCTACAGACAGAGGGAGGGAGGGAGGTAATGGGAGACAACTAGAGAGAAAGAGGGTGAAAGAGAGCAGTGGTGTTTTCTTTAAAGAAGGCCATCATTAGGGTGAGCTGGTCTGTTACTCAGCTACAGATGTGTGTTTAAACAAGGATGAGTAAACCATGAGGGAGACAACGTGTGTGGCTCTGCAAAATATATCTTTCTATCAGCCTTGCTCTCTCATGCATCTTTTCTCCCTCTTAGCAGCAGCAGCAGTGGTAGTAGTGTTAGTAGTATTGTGGTCGTAGCTGGGTGGGAGTATTTTCACTGTTGTAAATGTGTACCCATCCACTGTATTCAGTGTATATAAGGAGGCCTCGTGTCCGCTCCTACTGTAGGGCGTCGGTGACAAGAAGGACATTTGGCCACAGTGGCATCGCCGTGCATACCTGGTACGCCTGTCCTGCCCTCATCAAGTCCATCTGGGCCATGGCCATCAGCCAACACCAGTTCTACCTGGACCGCAAGCAGAGCAAGGTCAGCCAGTCCCAAAAGACATACACTCAAAAACACACTCACTACAGACATTAAAGAGTGGTGTCGGGGATGTTCAAAGTATTGTATGCTAACTCTGACTACGTCTGAGCACACGTTTTTACGTGGTGACTAGTGAGCATGTCTGTGCCTCTGGTGTTGGATGTAAAACATTTTAACTTTGGTTGCTTAGTTGAGTACTCAAACGAGATCTGTTGCAATAAAACAGTGTAATGATATGTGATGATTAACCCTCTCCGTTCTTCTCTGTCCAGTCTAAGATCCATGCAGCCCGTAGTTTGAGTGAGATCGCTATAGACCTGACGGAGACAGGAACTCTCAAGACCTCCAAACTAGCCAACATGGGCAGCAAGGGCAAGATAATCAGTGGCAGCAGTGGCAGTCTGCTCTCCTCAGGTCAGTGTGTGTGTGTGTGTGTGTGTGTGTGTATATACATGTGCATGCTTGTTGAAATCTGGAGCGACAGAAACAGCTGCTTTTGGAAATAGGGCATTGATTCTCTGCTGAATGTTTTCAGACATACACACCCCACCCAGTCTCTTGCTGTATGTATAGAACATAACTCCCACCCTCCCTGTCACCCTGACCCATCCTCAAGAGGCCCTGCCTCTAAATTTAGTGTGTGTGGGAATGAAGAGGGTAGCGGGATAGAAAGTGGGCGGGTGTACAACTTTGCTGTAGCGTTTAGAACAATGCTTATCTGTGTTGAACGAGGTAATGAGGTTAGAGAGAGTGACTGGATGACTTGTACATGAGCCAAAATTGAGTTGAGAGAGGAGAAGAAAGATGTTTTTTAAATGCCCCTTTGACCCCAGACAGCTATGTAATATGTGCACCATGCTAGACAAGCTTGTATAGTAAATAGGCTTTGGAAAACACAAGTACTGTAGGTTCTGTGTTAGAGGAGAGTGCTTAGCTAATATCAGGGTTCCCACAGGCCTGGGAAATCATTGAAAGTTTGGAGATTTGTGAGAAATTAAATAATACCTTGAAAGTGATTTTTTTTTAAATATAGCGCCAAAATGTATCAATATGCCTCAGCTCTATCCGTCCCAGGATCAACACTTCACATCCAGAGGAAAACCCTGTGATGGAGGTTTGTGTTGATACAGCAGCAGGTTTAAACTAAGTACAAAATGAAGCGTGTCATATGCCTTGCCCCAAAACATGACAATTTTGAGTCCTTGAATTTCACAAAGACCTTGAAAGTCGTGGAAAAGTCATTGAATGTGATGTCCAAGTGAGTGTGGGAACCCTGTAATATGACCCATCTTTGTTCTCTTACCAAATGGCTAGACATGCACTAGATTAAGACCAAAAAAATGTGACATCTATGCTTGAAGAGGCAAGCATGTGTGCTGTACATGGCTGTGAGGTCAGCTATTTAGAGGCTGACGCATTACTGAATCAATTACTGTTTTCAGGAAGGTCTTGTCGCTGCAGACATACAGCACTCTTGTCCAGCAATAATGTCCTGCATGCTCTCCTAATTGTCATCTCTCTATAGCTAATTATTCTAACCTGATCCGTTTCTGCCTCTGCTTCTCTGTTCTCAGTGTGTATATATATGTCTCCTTCCTCCCTAACGCCCTCCTCTTATCTCTCCAGCTATCTGTCCTCCCCATTCCTAATCTCCTAATCTCTTCCTTTCTCTCCTCTCTGTACTTCTCTAGCTCTATCCCCACCCCCACCTCATATCAATAAATGGTGTCTCTATCTTGTCTGGCTGTTTCTTGTCAGTTGTCTCCTTTGTGTAGTGTCACTGTGTTGATTTTATGATACGCTGTTGGCTGGAGGCCATCTGTGCCCGGCAAAAGTAACATGTCACAGGAACTAAGATGTAATATTTATGTGCCTCTTTTCTGACTGTGGCTGTCTTGGCCTGATCCGCACCATGGAAAGTTTGTCAAATCAATTTGAAGCCCTTCCTGGTTGGAAATTAGGCACCACAGAAAGATGGCTGATCAATACCACTGAACACACCAATTTGAATGTATTGCATCTGAAAGAAACACCAGCTGGTTAGTGATAGGGATTTTTGTAACTGGTTAAAGATCAATATTGAATTGTCAATAATATTAAACTTAAGTATAAATACTGACACTATCCTTATCTTGTAACAGAATGCAGAGCTGTTTACTCTTACTGTGTGTAGCAATATGTTTATATTTTTATATAGCTGCCAAAGCTGTTTCAGCCTTGGTTAGTGTTGTATTGTTGCTTTGTTTGACCACAGAGTAAACCATGTAGGGTCAATCGGAGAGAGAAAAGGAGAGCGACAAAGATAATGTGTATGAGTAAGTGTATGTGTTGCTATGAACAAGGCATGGTCCAAACAAGACTGGCACCATCTTGGGAACTTGGGTTTCAGAGATTGTGCGTCACAGACTGTCCTAAACTACCCCTTCCCTCAAATATACACACATACACATACACACACAGATGCACAAACACACCACCAGAGCTAAATCTCCTTATCGAAACGTTCCATTCACTTCCTTGTAAACATCCTGAGACGCCAGCAGGTGCATGCACAACCTCCCCCACCCCTCCTCAATCTGCCTCGAAAGAACAAGTCCTCACAACTCCAAACACACACACACACTAGGGGTGGGGATTTAGGCTTTTTGGGGTACAAAACTTAGAATGTTTGCGTGTATCCGCGGTTAACCGTATCATGGTGTCATAGCCATAGAGGTCAATGATACTGGTCGGAAACTCAGGTAGCTGCTAGTAAGTAAGCTAACAGTTATGAAGGATTAACGTTAGGAGGTAAATATAGATTCGATTATAATAGAATATACTTTCATGTTTCAAAATGTTTTCATAAAATAAACTAGTGTCATGAAATGAACAGCCTTCCAATCACGGAGTGTTTTAGTTATTTTGACGGACCTTCAACCGTCCTGATTATGTCAAGTGAGATGCCTCTCATGATAATTACGGACTAGGGTAGGTTACTATTATTATAAAACAATGTATATTATATTATAACACGTTACTAATAATAATAATACATGAATATAGAAAAGTTCAAAGTTTAAGTTTTTTATTTGTAATAAACTAAACATTGATTGCCAACAGCATTTATCAATATTGACAAAAAAGTAAAGTCTTCAAACATTTCAATGTAGTGCTTGACAGTAGCATAACGTGAGAATTTTCGGAGCTTCAACAGCTTGCTGAATAATCTGATCTAAAATAAAGTGTACCGGTAGTTCTTGACTGTAATTAAATATAGGCTACTACGTTAACGTTACTCTGTACGCTATTTAAACTAGGACTTTAAGCTAGACTTTGACCAGACTAGGCTATAGCATATTTCAACGCACAACACGGTGTACTTGAGATTGCTTTTTAAAAACAGTAGGATGTTCACATTTTCTGCCATCAAGCAGTTTCTGAGCTTGTTGACCAGCAGAAAACTCTCAGAGGGCACGGAGGTTGCTTCTTTGCCAGCTTTGCCAGCAGATGGAACCTGGCCTAGTTTTTCCTCCAGTATTCACAGGGATCCGCACTGAGATCCTCAGCAGGCTCCTCTGTGTATCCGGTCAGCTCGTCTTTTTCAACAGCCTCCATTCCGTACTGCTCGATCATACATTTGTTGAATCCGCTGTGTCGTCGTCCACCGGCTTGGGGCTGAGTAAGACTGCTCAACATACTCCATCAGAGACCTAAAGCCTGGCGCATCCACTTCACTTAACGGTCTTGTGTCTTTTACAATAATTTCCGCGATCAGCTGGGTGATTTTCACGTCTCTCTGTGGACTGCACTTGTAGAAGAAGGAGCCTATTCGGGGTTGGGCGGAATCTTGTTCTAAATCTCCGTTCGCGTGTTTTAATCTTAAATTATTGTTCATTCAGCCGGTACTCCCCCCTTTCACACTTAAAACGACACCATCATGTTGCCATCGTTGTTGTGGTTGTTTTGTAAAATACTTCCAGGCTTGAGTTTTTCCGCCGCTCATTTTGATGCTGTTCTGTCCTTCACTGTGTGGCATGTTGTTTGGTTGTTTACTCCTACTGATTGGTTCCTGTACTGATTGATCCCTGATTGGCTCATCCAATCAGCATGCACCATTTTAAGATTTTGTTTAATCCATCCTAAATGGATAGTGATACATTTTTGTGTACACGGTTAAACGTGTACACTCCCCGATCCCTAACACACACACACACACACACACTCTCATGACTCCTGCCCTTACCTTGTGTGTTGTCTCTTCCCTGCAGGCTCCCAGGAGTCGGACAGCTCCCAGACAGCTAAAAAGGACATGCTGGCAGCACTGAGGGCCAGGCAGGAAGCTCTGGAGGAAACCCTAAGACAGAGACTAGAGGAACTCAAGAGCATCTGCATCAGAGAGGCGGTAAGACAATACAAATATTTTGAAACCCTGAATACTTTCTTGCTCTTCCTTTCTAACTATATTTATTTCTGTCTTCTTCTCTTCTTCTCCAGGAGCTAACAGGAAAGCTCCCCAAGGAGTACCCTCTGGACCCAGGAGAGGAGCCCCCCACAGTGAGGAGGAAGATCGGTACAGCCTTCAAACTGGACGAGCAGAAGATCCTCCCCAAGGGAGAGGTGAGGCCCTAACACACCGTTCTCCTCACTAGCACTTTGTTGCACTGACCCATCTCCCCACTAAGCCAAATAAAGACAGGTGGTGGTCTATCTCAGGGGGCAGTATAGGTAATGTTCATGTATTCGCCTCAAAAATATTTACGTTTAATGTAACAGATAACTAAATGTTGTTGAAAGAATTGCTTGAAAACTAATGCAAACAGTCTTCCACAATTGACATTTCATCTACCGGTAACTGGAACGTAATTGGTCACAGACTGTGCCCAAACCTGCAAAATTCTTACAAATAAAATAAATACTGCAAAAATAAAACACTGAATTAATTGAAATAACGAACTGCCTTTGTGCTAGCGCCAGACACTCTTCTGCAGTAACTGTCATAGTTGATTAAGAGTGCTATTCTCCTCTGAGCTGAATCTATGAATGAGCATACTAGGTATGGGTAGTTTAAAACTAGTGTTTGAAAGCTGGTAGTGGTACACAATACAGCCGTAGGCTTGTTAGATCAACAGTAACTCCCTTTAAAACCGAGTACACCCCATATTTTATATATAACCACCTATCAGAGGACAGTTTTAGTCTTTGATGTATACATGACATGGGATGGTGATTGATGTGATGATAATTGAACTGATCCCTAATCATTTGTTAAGTAAGCAGAGGAAGTGGGATATTGAAAAGCCACAGTCTGAGAAGTCTTGGATCTTGTAAAAGTAGTGCTGAATGTCTATCTCGCTCTTCTTTTTTTCTTTTTTTCAATTTGTGCCACGGGTAGATTTTCCAGAGCTGCAGAACTTCTAAAAATAAACTGGCTGTGTTCTCACCACAGGAAGTGGTGATAGTAGGATTGTGTGTGTCATTGAGGTTGTATGCATTGAAAGTAATCCAGGGACCCAGTATCACAAAACCACCCTGCAAGCAGAAAGATGTTTCTTTCTTTACACTGAATACTACACACACACACACACACACACAGAAGCCACTCTGGCAGTGGTGTGAAGGGACTGTTAGTGAGAGGGATTCCTCAGAACTGAGGTAGTCCAATAAGATGTTGACCTAAGTGAATACATCATCGGTATGTCTCTCCTGAGGTAAGTGAAAGCATGTGTGTGTGTGTGTGTGTGTGTGTGTGTGTGTGTGCGCGCTCGCATGTCGGTGTTCATGCACGTGCACACAGTACATACACACAGTATACAAGTGTGTGTGTCACAGGCTTGCCATGGGTTTATTTGCTTATCTATAATCACATTTAGAGTAAGGCTCTGTTGTTTTACCACTCTGTTCTGGGCCTAAGGTCACAGAAGCAATCAAACACACACACACACACAATCATTCACAAACGAATACTGTGTGTACTGCAGGGTGTAGACAAACTGTACATGTCCAGTACAGTAAACACTCACATATCCAATCAGGCTATAGCATGACAGAGTATAAGTTTGTTTTACTGTGTTCGTTTAATTGTCTCTGCTCTCTACCAATCCCTGGAGGAGAAGTGGAGAGGAGGTGAAGAGGGATTGATGGAGGGGTGTTATTATTGGGGGACAGAAAGTCTCAACAGAGACTATCCAGTGGTGGGAAAGTGGGGGGCTGCAGTATAGATAGATGATTTCCTCAATGTGTTTTCTCTGGCAAGGCCAATGTATGTGTCTAAGCAAATGTATTGCATGGGAGAGTTACAGTGTGAATACGTGTTTGTTTTTTTGAGGGGGGGGGCTTGAGTGTGGCCTTTTGTCCCTAAAAATGTGAGCGAATCCAGTATTATTTTGCTTGTTTCACACACATTCTGTTCATGTTTGTCTATGTCCTTATCTTAGGAAGAGGAGCTAGAGCGTTTGGAGCGGGAGTTTGCCATCCAGTCCCAGATTACGGAGGCAGCCAGGCGTCTGGCCAGCGATCCTCACGTGGGTAGCAAGAAGCTGAAGAAACAGAGGAAGACCTCTTACCTGAACGCTCTGAAGAAGCTCCAGGAGATAGAGAACTCTATCAATGAGTACCGGGTCCGCTCTGGCAAGAAGCCCACGCAGAGGGCGTCGCTTATCATAGAAGGTAGCAATATACTCCTACTCTCTGCAGACTGCCAACATCAACATAGAAAGCAAAGACCAACTGTCTGTAAAAATGTAGTCTGTAGATGCCCTGTACACAGCAGTACTAATAGTAGTCCACACATTGGATGAGCAAACCGGACTAAACCTAATGACGAAAGTTGTTTGCTCCAATTAAGTTTGTTGTTGCTGTTTAGATACATGAAATATGTGTAAACATGAAGCAGGTCTGAAGCTTGTCAGTGTACATGAGTAGAATGCTTTTGTAGATGTGTGATCTCTAACCCCTATCATTGTTATTCTGTCCCATAGAGGCCAATATTGTTTCTGAAGACAGCTCCCTGTCTGACGCTCTGGTCTTGGATGATGGTGAGTCCCTATCCCTAATTTTCAGAGATACTGCTGATAACACTCTATATCTTCTGCTGCTTCTACAGCTGGTAATGATGATGTATTTTCATGTTTAAATGTTATCCTATCTAAATGCTCTAATTTAATTTCAATTATGTCTCCATTTCAGATGATCCCCAAGTCACAGGTACTCCCACCTTCTCTCCAGTAGCATCCCCACACAAGGGCCTCCCTCCTCGGCCGCCATCTCACAGCCGGCCCCCTCCTCCACAGTCCCTGGACGGCCTGCGACACCTGCACTACACACGCTCCGACTATGATAAATCTCCCATCAAACCCAAGATGTGGAGCGAATCATCGCTGGACGAGCCCTATGAGAAAGCCAAGAAACGCTCCTCACACTCCAGGTATGAGGGATTTGTCTTAACCAGCCCTTTAGGTCTTTAGCATGTGGATGTGCATATATTTGGCATATGTAGGTATTATTATATATTAAGCAATATGCCACTCGAGGTCCTGTGTTACTGTGATTTTAGAACACCTTCTTGATAGAGGCGTTGTGCCTACAATCCTCTTAGCTGTTCTGAAATCACTGTAGGGCACAGCCTCTCGTTGCTTATTTCTTTTATATTTGACAACGGCTTCAAATGTAACTCATCCAATCAGAATTGAGGTTCGGGAACTATCCATTTTGTAAATTATAAAGTTATCTGTTGTCTGCTTACTGACCGTGTGATTGAATGTGTTTCAAATTATGTTTAGTTTCCCTGTCCCTCCCTCAAGTCACAGGCGTTTCCTGAGCTCTGGCAGTGCGGAAGCAGGGGGCAGTAACTCTCTGCAGAGCAGCCCCGTCAGGAGCCTCCCTCACTGGAGTTCTCAGTCCAGTATGCCCTCTACCCCGGACCTGAGGACCAGGACCCCTCACTATGTACACTCCACCAGGTCAGTCTTTCTACCTTCAACTGCTCACTGTTTATTCAAACATAGTGTCACTCTGGCCAACAGAAAAGATTGTATTTGACTTAAAAAAACACTCAGTAGTGCCCTGAGACAGACAAGTGCTTAAGACCCCACCTGTGGAACCATGTGTGCACCCATTGGATCACAGGTCTTCCTCTCCTGTGTCTCCCCCATTCTGTCTCTCACTACTTTCCCACTGTCTAAATAAAGACTAAGATTATTAAAGGTGAGTGGACTGCCCACTCTCTTTTCAAGAAAAAAAAAAAAGGTTTTGCTATAGTATTACATTCACAATTGCATTAAACTGTGGAACTCTTATTGAGCATTAACACATCTACTCCAGTTTAGCACTTATATGAAACCTTGTCTTTACCTCTGCGTCTTACAGGTCAGTGGACATCAGTCCCACCCGTCTGCACAGTCTGGCTCAGCACTTTAGGAACCGCAGCTCCAGCCTTGAGTCCCAGGGCAAGCTGTTGCCGTCCGACCCCGACACACACCCACACACCCTGGGCACGCTGGGCAGCCCTGACTTCTTCCTGGGTGCAGTCCGCAGCTCCAACGGCTCCGACCCACTGGATGACTGCTCGTCCTGCACCAGCCACAGCAGCTCTGAGCACTACTACCCCTCTAGTGGGCCCCTGGCCCCCGGCAGCAACCCCAACTACTCCACACTGGGAGAGGACTCACCCTCCAAGGCCAGGCAGAGGCAGAGGCAAAGGCACAGGTAAGGGATGAGTGACAGCAGAGAAAGAGGCTCTCCTTTTGTGATATTATCTACAACATCTACTGTATATATCAAGAAATATGCCAGCTCAGTAATTGTATGCAGCTGTGGTGCTTGGGGGGGATAATTATAGTTTTGTCCTGTAACTGTCTGGGTCTAAGTTATGTTTAGCTTGTAGTGCTATAAATGTTTTTTAATCATAATAAAATCATTACTTCTAAAACATTTGGACTACCTACACTTATGCTAATTTTAATTTCACATTTTCTCAAGCAGTGGTGGTAATTTATTTGCTGTGGCGGCGCACCACTGCTAAATGAATACAGAGGAAACACTGCAGCAGTATTTTGTTCTGAAATGGCAGAGATTGATGTCTGTGTTGTCTTGTGTTCTCTCTCCAGGTCTGCAGGTCACCTGGGCTCCTCTAACTCTGGCTCCATGCCAAACCTGGCAGCTAAGAATGGCTCTGGGGGAGGCACGGGGGGAGGCGGGATAGGAGGGGGACACCACGGGGTCTACCTCCACAGCCAGAGCCAGCCCTCCT
>OMOT01004979.1:2131-13881 GCA_900312575.1 Acanthochaenus luetkenii
TTTTTTTTTAAATAGTAGAGCAATCTAGTCCAAATGAAACAAATGGGTGCAAACTATTATGAAGTAGATTTTTTTTTAGCAGCACATACATTTATAGAATATTCCTTCTCTTTAATTCGTAATAATTGCACGTTGAGAAAATACCATGGAAATGTTAAAGGAACAATGCAAAAGGTCAAAATAAACGTTCTAAAACGAGAATACCGGGTTGCATTTGTCCTCTCAGCAGTCAAAGGTGCTGTGCTGTCTGTGGAGAGGATCGCCCCAGAGCAATCTACATGTCAGAGAGGACGGAGCCTAATAAGCTCGGTAACGATAAACCCTAGTCGGCTTCAGCCATTGATTAGCCCATTGGACGACACAACAAAAACAAATCCCACAATTGGGATTCATGCAGTGCTTCGGAGGCGTGCCTTTGTATTTGAAAATAATTGTACTGTGGTGCCATATCTCAGTCCCTCCCATAGATGGAAGGGGCGGTTTAGTGGAACTAATCTATGGTGGCAAACAGTGAAAAGGCACAACAGAATGGTGAGCAGCCGCCGACACACTAGATAAGCATTCGTTAGGAGTAAATGACAGATGATCTCTGACATTGGGGCTCCGGCGGCAGAAAAGGTCCACATGCAGGGGATCAGAGGACTGCCGTCGCTGACCCTCCCCCAGGATCTATTTCCTGTTCTTCATGGTTGTCTGCTTGCCTCTGCCTATACAATACCAGCTGTGTCTGGAGACATTCCAGCTCGTACTACACCGTTGAACTCATAAAACCACGACCCCTCTACCCAGAACAGTGGAGAGACAGATCTGCCACCCAACTGCTTCTCACTGCATCTTGTAGGATCTGCTAATCAGCGGGTTGTTCCAACACACCCATTTTGAAACGGTTCAGCAGGCGATTATTAATCCAACTTGAGTATATTAAAAAGGGATTTTATGCTATTTGCCATGTTTGACTGAGTGGATTTTGGAAAAACACAAACGAATCAATAAAGGATCGCTTCAGTTTGTCGTGTTGAATGTTGATATCTTTCATCCACTACACATGTAGGGACAGCATTTGCTGATGGGGTTGTGTGTGTACTGAACAAAGTTTGGATACAGTGAGAACTGTAATTTAATTCAATAAACAACTGTAGCGAATCTTATCAAAGTCTAATTCAAAACCACTTGAACCATTCGAAACCAGTTGCAAAATGTATTTTCTAACTTTGATTAGGTGAGAGATGTCCATCCTATCAATCTTTTTGTTTCTTCATGTACCCCATTCTTGTGTTAAGGAACAAAATAATGCAACATACTTTTTTACTTCTATACTATTTAATTCTAATTGTCTGCATATGTAAAATACTGAATGGCTGTCTGAACGTTGCATACACGTATAGGCCTAACATAATCATACAGGGCCCCCTAGTGGTCAACATACAGAATCTCACACAGCCCAACTTAAGAAAAAGGTTTGTGCAGCTCACTTTTCAGAGCAAAGGGGGTTGAATCTATACCGTATATTCGCTAACCAGCACAGCAGCTCAGCCTGTGTTATTGGATACTGTCCAGCTGACCTGGGTGGTGGTGATCTCCCACTGACAGTCATCAAAATGTGTCACAGCTCCACATGCCACTCCGCAGTAGGAGTGTGAACACCCGTCCCTCCCGCCTTCAGACTACCAGGCTAGTCTGAACTACGGTTTGGTGGGTGGTGAAGTGCTGGGGCTGTAATATTTTGGAGAGAAGTTTGTGATCATGGTTGAGGAGCAGTGATGTAGTGGTAAAACAAAATGTGGGCAAACTACAGTATGACCTCCAGTTGGTGAACATCTCAAGGCAAGCAACCTTCAATATAAACAAAAATCGATTTGATTTTCACAAAGTACTCATGTCCACTTTCTTCCATAAAAGATCCTATTTTCACATAAACAATCATTTACAGCATGAATGTTGACCTAAAAAGGTGGGTAAACATATTACATTAGTTACTGAAGAAACACAGTGATCAGATTCCAGATACTTGCTGGTTGAAACGTCAGACACACAAGGAAAATACATTCCGATTATAAGAGTGTCAACGCCAGAACTGCTTTGCTTTGATACTCTATTTATCCCTGACCCTGACCTCTGACCTCCACAGGGATTGCGATTGGAAATCCATTACTGCTTGCACTCTGAAGGTAACCACCACAACCCTGTTTGTAATGATACTATAGATAAGCCTTGTGTGAGCCCAGGTACTACTTTTTCTGTAGCGTGAAGCAGCATAAGTGTATCAGCGCGCCGCCCCGGACAGGATGCCAGTCCTTAACCGCAGCCCGTATCTTTCAATGGGAAATGCTATACAGTGAAACCGGCTTCGGATCGGAACCTAAACCTCTCTGTATTAGGGTAGATAGGTGATACTGCAGCATTTAGTTCAACTAAAACTAATAACAGTGTATTCTAATTATCCTCACGTTCAAGATCGATGTAGTTGGCAGTCGATGTGAATCATAATCAGAGAAGATAGACACGCTCTCCATTAAGAACATGGTTGATTTATCAAAGGATTAAGATTCAGAGACTTGAAGCGTTAGGATTTTCTTGTCTGATTTCTGACACGCTAAGGGTGACAACATTTTGGGAATTTATACGTGATATTCTGGAAACCCTTTACATCATGACTCCTTCACTGCTGTAATCGTGATGTAATTAAACGGTAACAATGTACATGTGTGTGTGTGTAATCTTTTATCAGAGAAGAGTTTATTAGTGGTTGGTTGCCTGTATCCATAAATATACAACTAACCTTCCGTCCAGCTCAGGTCGGTGACAGGCCTGTTGGTAGCAACATCACACTGTAATAAGGGAAAAAAGGGATTTGTAATCTAAAGCGTTACTGTCCTTCTTGCCTATGACAGTCTAGACTTTCTCTCACTCCATTTGAAACAACTGGAGAATGAGTGATTTCCCACTGGTCATGGGATTCCTGGAATATCATGGAATCTTCAGAGGTTTATTCCAGTCAGGGAAAGTCAGAGAATTTGATAGATTGATAGATAGATAGTCAGGGAATATCTGTGATATTTCGTTTTAAACAAATGGGTCACTTTATTCGAATATAGCAGAATGTATTTCCCAACTTGTTTCACACATTGTTTTTGTTGCTATGGATTAGATGGTGGCTTTCAGCTGTTTTTATCCACAGCAAGACAAACTGTAGTGGAAACCAGACTGTTGACCTTTTTGAGCTGGAAAACAACATAAACAAACCAGGAAGGAAATCATATTTTTAGGTCACGGAAGACTTAGATATGGAAAGTCGTGGAAAAGTCATAGGATTTTACATCAGGGCCACGGTGGGAAAAACCTGTTCTGATGAATAAAAGCCTTGACATGAAAACGAATTTAACAAATGAGTAAGCGTTGCATTCAGTGACAGACACTTCCCCAGAGTCAAGCAGCCATCTGAGACAAGCCTTATTGACTCACAGGTATGCTGAGCAGATATGGGTAATAATGGCCTGGACCTTTGCTCCCTGTGCGAGTTTCACAGCCACAGGTGGGGTCCCGCCGCTCACCTGGTGTTTCAGGAAATGAAGCTTTGGTCCGTTTCACACACCACAGCGAGAGCCGTCACACACGGTAAGTTTGTCGTGCAAAAGATGCTGTTGCTTCTATAAATTCAGCTATGGGTGAAGAGATTTGATGTAATAAGATGGTTTGAAAGGGGTATATGTTAGGTGAACAGCAACTGTACGGTATGGAAACGCTGTAACAGAAGTTAGATAACATGTACCACCTTGAAAACAAGTTGGTTTTGTTGGAAGTATTAATGATAGATGGGATACAAAATTGGATAATATAGGCCTATTTGATAATTGATGTGATATATTCATTTAGGTGTGTCAATATAAAGCTTGACGGTTACACCATAACTGAAAGTAAAGCCAGGTTGAGTTTGATTAAATG
This sequence comes from Acanthochaenus luetkenii, assembly GCA_900312575.1. Taxonomy (NCBI): domain Eukaryota; kingdom Metazoa; phylum Chordata; class Actinopteri; order Beryciformes; family Stephanoberycidae; genus Acanthochaenus; species Acanthochaenus luetkenii. Next base: position 6,074 of record OMOT01004979.1, read on the forward strand.
ATCATCTGCGTAAAAGGGGTTGAATGATTAGTAGGAATGAAATGTAAACCTTTGATCAGCCACAGTTTGTTTGTGTGCAGGAGTGTTTCACACAAGAAATATGAAAGAAAGTTAATAGATGTCATCGAAAGATCATTTAAAAGAATAAAACAATATGTAAAAGCTTCACTCCAGTGAAGTATTAGAAATGAAATGGTCTTAAATACAAAAAATCCGTTCAGTCAACATCTATGAACGTACCGTAAACAACTCTCTCCCCCAAGCTAGAACCGAGCCAAGCCTCTAACTGAGGATGCCGTTAACGTTTTCCTGACGTCCTGCTGAGTGTGTGTGTGAGGTATTCCTCCAAAAATAAGCTTCATGTCATAGCAGAACTGAAATGTATTTTGGCAGAAAATCGATCCGTGTACCTGCAAAATTCCAAAAGAGCAGCTACAGGAAGAGTCACTTTGCCACATCAAAGCCTATTACTGACCGTCTTCTTTCAAGCTTTGTCTATGTACAGTATACTAAACCAGCCAAGGCCACACCAATATGTGCACTCTGTTTTAGGATGGACTAAGTACCAAATGCATGCACGAGAACCCTTTCTGAAACTTTTACACTGCACTTTGCAAATTGTGTTTTGCATGTGCAGGCTGTCACCGTTGTACATTTTTTTGTCTTTCAGGACAAGAGCAATAGTATGACTGTTAACTGGAAAACATGGCCAGTCTCTTCCTCATCTATTTATTACTGTATGCAACCGGAGGTCAGTATTTATGTGTCAAGTGATATAAATAAGCCTGCTGAATATGACGGCATCTAGAAAAATAATGTCACTATTCAGAACAACTATTTTACCTTCTGCAATTTGAGTTTGGTGTCAAAATAGTTAGCTCAACTTTGTTCCGACTTATTGTCTGTCAAACGTGCACATCAAACAATACTCTTTATGTACACAAATATTACCTTAATAATAGCAGTTTAAAATCCCCAGAAACATTGGTAAATTGACAGGCTACGATGAAGATAAGATTTCATGATGAAATGAAATAGTTCATATCCATCATATCCCTTCCAGGTTTGGGTGAATCAACTGACCCACATCCTAAAGACAATGTAAATATGGCACTATGCAATGTGAGACGTGTTAGTGAACTTCGTGGAAACCCATTTGATTGACATTGCTTCGCTTTAAAATGGCGATAACTGTTTAGATCTCCAAAGTGAGCTGAATCTCAAGCCACCAATGTATTGCTGGTTGTCAGACATGGGGAGACAATGCTCTTCCGCATGGGGGTTAGGGTTAATAAGATCTAGTGCAACGCCTTTATAATACGACAACACGCAAAACAAACACGTTTTCACACTCTTTCTACTTGTTAAAAGAAGAAAAAGTATTTAGCCTCGGTTGTGCTGTTCAGAGGGGAAAAAGCAGAAAGACTTCCACAATGAAGTGTGGGCATATAATCAGTCTTCTCATCAAAATGTAAACAGACTCGTTCATTCCACGCACCGCTGACTGTTGGAGAAACCATGCAGAAGAACCGTTGGCACACATTTCGCCACGTCATGACTTTAACGCTCGACGTGTGAGGGATCGGTCCAGATGAATGTTCTGTTTGAGTTTCAGGCTTGTCAAACGCGAACAACAACCGATGTCCTGTGTAATATGTAAAGTGCCTTGAGCAAACACAAACATGTCTCAAGCACCAAGCTGAACAAAAAGAGTGTTGTGTGCTTTCACAATGGGAGGCGTTCCCATTTCCCTCAAGCCAGTGGAACAATTCAGTTGAAGTTGCCTGTGACTTATTTAAGGACATAGGCACGTTGTTTGACTTTCAGGTATCAACATATATTCCCTTGAAAAAGTAAAAGGGAACTGTTTGACTGTTACTCCCCATAATTGAATGAAGTGGAAGTAATTCACAACACTGCACTTTAGCCCCACGATTTATGTGCCGCCTGTCACAAAGAGATCTATAGGATTGCCATTCAACTCTAAGACGAACAGGCTAGGCAAAGATACATCGGGTGCACTGCACACGATTTACCTTCTACAGATCAGTTAGCTCGTGCCATTATCCTTTTAACCGATCCCATCAATTGTCAACAATGTTTATATAAGGAACCATTGCCAATGCATAAAGCCGAAATGAAGAACATGTATGAGGTTATACTGTATGTGGAGGGAGGTCAAACATATGTAATGCTCAGCAGCAAGCCTTTCTCTCCCTGTGTATGAAATGTAGCTCTCACCCCCTAACTTGCTATAATTGAATAATAATAATTCAGGTACTGAATGAAAGCCAATATCGGTTTGAGCAGCGACGTTCACTCTCCTCACTTCAACATCAGGCATCAAAGCACAAACTAATGGCAACTCCACATGCACGGTAGAGCAAAGAGTGGATTGGAAGCCCAAAGCCTGTAGCTCCTCACCATGAGAGGGTGAGTGACGTCTCGGTGCTGTTGGAAAGATGCAGCGGTGCAACAAGATAACGAAGCTGTAAGACAGGATCCTAACAGTGGCACTTTCCCTTTAAACTGTAATGAACTCCACTCCTTCTCTCTCACCTCTACCCTCAGGGGTTTCGGGAGAGTTCCAGCTGGAGCCCCTGAACGCTACGGCGCTACAAGGCTCGGATGTTCGATTCAACGCAACTTTGACGGGAAAATGGAAGGTGATGACCTGGAATGTCCAAGGATTGCTGGTGCTGACCATCTATTCATCTGGTTTCATATCCACATCCTCAGAACAGTTTTCTGCCCAAAACTGCTCCAGCGGTGACACAAGCTGCGTGGAGTTCACCGTCCATAACGTCACCCGCAGTGACGCCGGACCAGTCTTCTGCACTGTACAGGGGAACTATGGAGCCAGGATGGCCCAGCTGTTTGTACAAGGTAGGGTCAACTCACTGACATCCAGTAAGCCCTGCTTACATGCGCTCAAGGATTATGTGGATGACCTGGGTTCAAGTGTCCTTGAGCAAGACACTGAATCCCTACCACCTCCAGCTGACCTCTGACCTCCCTGTGGATGGCAAAGGGACATTTCTCTGTAGGGATCAATAAAGCATCACATTATTATTATCATTTATGTCGTTGCCATTCTGTGATGCTGAGCTATACGCATACTGCCGTGGCCCAGAAATCATCCTAATCATGGTGCTCTCTCAGGAAGCTGTGAGGGCGGTGTAGTGACTGGACTGTGCTATGGAGAGCAGCAGAGCGCACTGTACGCTCTACTGGTCCGTCCCCTCAGCAGCCTCTGGCAAGGACATCGGAACAATACCAGCATGTAAGAATAGGAGCTCGCTCGTTGTTTTACAGACATTTTGAGACTGAACTTGGTTTGGTGTGGACAGTTCTAGAGTCAAAATATGACCAAGAACCTTTAAAGTCACAACGATATGAAAAATAATTCCCCATATCATAACGTATATCTACTTAACTTTAACTTCACAGGTTACATGGGAAAAACTATCAAAAACAATATCAATTAGAAGGTGTCCGCTTTAAAACATCTGATAATCATCACTTTTACATGTGAATTGACACTGGACAACTGGCAGAGTTCCAAAAAGGCCAAATACTTGGTGCCCAGATTGCAGGTCAGTCAAAATTATGAAATGTGGCAAAGGGAACAGTCTGGAAAATCATGGCAACATATGTCAAACAGAGACTGCACAAACTGCACTGACAAAGAGCTGCAAATTCAAGAGTGGTTTCATGAACAGACTGCGTCCATGGCTTCCCCAATCACCTGATCGAAACATAATTGAACCTTTATGGGATGTAGATTTGTGTTTTGGGCCCTGATACAAAATGTCTGTCACGTTGGGTGTTTTGATTAGAGTTAGTCCCCCTAAAGCTAAATTGAGAAACATTTAGTTGCTGCCATCAGAATAAGCACTGAAGTCAACTCAACTCTGCCCTCCCCTCATCAGCAGCGTTGGCTTGGGTCCCTGGGATTACACATCACTCAGATGGGGAACACTGAACACATCCCCAATAAATAACATCTCGGTGTGGCAGTTTGCCAGTCAACCAGCCTCCCGTTAGCACACCTTTCAACCGAGCCCCTTATACAGCAATATAAACCGAACGGAACAGAAAAGCGTCATCTATGTGCCGTCCCCCTCCCGTGTGCAATCAGCTAAACCCAACTGAAATCTGGCGATAACTCACGGTGGAACGTCGGGGCTCCAATGGCTGGCTTTGATTGGATATTGATTGTCTCGTGTTCCCAAGGTGTTGGAGCCCTATCTCATGCCACTGATTTGGTCCTTCCTGATTGCAAACATATTCTGTCCCATGTTATGGCCCAGCGTAATAAGTCCACCTAATTGACCTGCCAGTGATCACATTGATTGTTTACTTTGCTGCCCTGTGCAAGGGAACGTTCATAGTTCATGGTGAGAACTATTTAATAGTGACCTAACATGTGAGCTAAAGATATTTTCGTGTTAAAGGATTACGGCAAGTTTTTTGGGGGAGACCGGCATGTCGGTCAACTTGCCAGTTAAGTGACGAGAACATAAGAGAACAAAATCATCCATGTGTCCCAGGTCATTTGCGCCGGTGCGCCATGCTAACGCTTAAGCGTACACTGTGTTGAGCGATAGTAGGCCACGAGCATTATCCAAAGTAAGACAACTGACCTTGTAATGACAAAGTTGTTAGTGGTTTTTATTATATGGCCTGTAGATTTCTACATTTAGAAAATGAGGTATCATTAACTCGTAACTCAACACAGTTGATGTATTTTGGAACTATTTCAGCGTTCATCCTCTGCACAGTGTCCCATCGCCCACCACCCCTGATTGTGGAGACAGGGAAAGTAGTTCCTGGTGGTTCAAAACAATCATATTCTGTGTAAATTGTACCAATCTCCAACACAAAACAGCTAGATTCAGCTGTATATAATTCAAGACGATGTACCGTTTAGCTTTGGAGCTTGTACAAGTTCTACTTTTAGCCCCGGAGCGAATGATCTACCGGGGACTTTGGTGTCTATGTTGTCAATCTCCCCAAAACTTGGTGTAGTCGTTTGATGATGACAGGGTTTCCCAAAATACAGTATGTCTGTGGGAACCAGTGTGTACTGCAGTGCACACTGGTGACCTAAAGTATCGCTCCACTAGTTTTGACACATCGTCCTATTCTCTCCCTGTATGTCTTGAGATTCCATTCCCCGGCATCCCCGCTGGTGTCATTTACTTTATCGACTTTTCATCCCTCCTTTCCCCTCCCCTCAATTTCTCTGCCCACTCTACTATTTCCCAGAGAGTGGTACATTAGACATCCTGGGTGGGAACTTGACGGCGTTCCAGGACCAGCAGGTGGAGTTCCGGTGCGCGACAACCTCTTGGTTTCCCGAGCCTACGGTCAGCTGGACCCGAAATGAGGAAGCTGTGAACAGTAGCTTGTACAACACCAGCACCACCGTGGCTCATGGGGATCGGTTCAACTCCACCAGTGTCCTGAGATTCCAGGCAGTCAGTAATACCACAGTGGAGTGTCTGGCCACTGTCCCAGCCCTGATGAGCCCACAATCCAGCTCGGTGTACCTGGTGGTCGGTAAGAGGGTCTTTCACTACTTTTTGCTCTGCATGTATCTGGCACGAAGTCAACTCCCAGCCAAATCTGTTCATGTGCCTGAGAGTATTGAAAGGGGATTTCTCTTCACGAAGTTGTCACAACATTTCATTATGAATCCCCCTTCCTTGGTGCAAAGCAAACAAACATCCAAATCCATCCTTCTTAAGTTTGAAAAAATGAAGAAAGTTACACACAAGCCCAAAGTTTTGTAGTTGGTTGCTTAATAACGAACAAGTAAATGTTACTTTCTTAGCTAATACCAAACACGTAAGGGGCGCAGGCCAGGTACGTTTAGACGTCATAAGTTCTGTCTTGGCTCATGCACATGACATCATCCATCATGTGTTGGTGTGATTTACTACCATGACAGTTACCATCTCTATTGCATCAATGTATGGCCTATTGCAAAGTCCCTGTCCTTGCAATGAAAAATAAAAATCCAGGAGTAAATGCACCAAAGATGCACATGAAGATCTAATCATCCAAACCACGGCTGTAAGTGGTCAGAGACACATTGGGCCAGATCAAAAGTAAAAATTTATTGCATCTCCAATCCACATATGGCGATTACATCAACAGAAATAACCTTGAGTGCAAGGATCCAACCAGGAAGTGCACACAAATCAAACAGGCAGCAGGCAGCTCGGATACAAACATACTTCATCAAAAATGGATTGTCAAAATACCCGGGGATGCAGAAGAGATAGTTTACTGTCATTTATATCAAGGGAAGTGTGTTCTGCGGCAATCTGCCTTCCCTATCTAAATCCAATTACAATACATGTCAATGTCAGGTGTAAATGTAATCCAGCGAAATCATATACATGACATGTTAATGCCTGAGAGGCAGCTGGATTATCAATAACAACGTTTTTTGTCTCAGTGTATTGTAGCCCATGCTAGACGTTGCCCATGTGACCTCTCGTGGTCCATTATCGACCCCTACACTTGTCTTTCTTTGTAAGGGCCCGTCATTAGCCTGCTCTATTCAGACTGTAATGATGAGTCTTACATTGCAGCTCCACAGATCTCACGTCCTAGTAAAATGTATTGGCGAACACATCATTTGTGAACAACGCAGCCCTTTCCTAGCTGCACGGTGTATTTTGGTAGCATTGCTTTTCTGACCACCTTGCACCACTTCACAACAAAAGGTCTTGGGAGGTTTGTTGCTTTTGCATTTTGTAATGAAGCTTGGATATGCAGCACATTTCTGAAGACCCATACATGTGTTATGTACGCCTTTTTCACGAGGTTCATGTAATTGCTATATTATTTGTGAAACAGTGGCCGTATGGTTTATACATTTCCAAATAAAAATCACTCCTTTATTTCCACAGGTAAAACATGCTTTGGGTCAGTAATAAATATTTGTCACGTTTATTTTGGGTGAAAATGAATTTGCATCAGAGGAATCAGGAACAACGCTCCACTTGAAGCACTAGACCAGTTTTAAGGCAACTCAAATAGCCAGAATGTTTTCCATTCAATTTTATTAACATTTAATTAATGTGTTTAATATGTGGCAAACATTTTGTCAGTGCAGATTAATACTTTTGCTTTGAATTGTGGCCAACAATATTCTGTCATTACACACTGGTTATAACTTACAATGTCATCACATGTTTTCATCCATTTATCCAAAGACATGCGCTTGTGTGTCATATGGTATATGATGTAGATAGTATAGGGGACTTTAAGGAGACTAAAAACCCATCTTTTCTGCCTACACCTAAACCCTACCTGAACTGACCTATCTAAACATATCTCCTTCTACTCTACTCTTCTCTCCCCCCCCAAAATAAAAAAATACAAATATTTTACTAATAATGCTACTATTCCTATTGAAGTGTTCCATGCTACTGTTCCTATTGAAGTGTTTAGCTGATGAAAGACTACGTTGTATAGTTGGTCTGACTAATGTTGACGAAAAATGTACTATTGTAAGTCGCTTTGGACAAAAGCGTCTGCTAAATGATGTAATGTAATGTAATATAGTATATGATGTATGTATGACATAGTATATGATGATGTACTGTGTGCGTATATATATTATATGATGGCATGTAAGTCGCTTTGTATAAAAACGCCTGCTAAATGCCTTAATGTAATGTAATGTAATTTGACATCCATTATTCCTGATGAAGGCAATATTGCTCATCTTATTTGTTTTTTAATACTGTCTGTTTATTATGGCCATAAGAAACCACCATTGAATGCAT
>OMOT01004979.1:14868-24955 GCA_900312575.1 Acanthochaenus luetkenii
CCCCAACCTGTTTTTAACGAAAAGGGAAACCTTTCCTGCCTCTGAATCTCTTCCCTAAAGATCTCTCCTCTCTGTCCACAGGTGTGGCTCCCAGTGAATTCAATGACAGTGGTTTTAGCCAAACAAACCACTCTAATAATGTTGAGGTAGGGGCCAGAATCAATATGGGTTGAGATGTTTGCTCAGCACTGCACGATGAGAATCAGTAGAAAATGTTTGCATGCCAGTCACTAACCTTGCACAATAAACGAAGACCACCTATTGCATACACAATCACAACAGTGTTGCGCCTATGCTGCTAATGCACATGTAATCCTTTGCAGATTGTGTTTGGAGAGAACATTTGGCACATATACACCCTTGCAAGGTCAAACACACTTGCTAGGTCAAAAAAAGGCTTTTATAATTGTGCACATATTATTTTTGCACTTACTCCTCTTGAACCGCTCTTGCAAGGCTTGAGAGGTGGTGATATATAGAAATCACTTGCCGTAGCTCTCACAAATGAATGGGGAAATATGGTCTCGCGCTGCATTCTTAGCAAGCTCGGGCATGCTTCAGCTGTATGTGAATTTATTATCCTTAATTATAAAGATGCAAACATTTCTTTGGTATGATTTACTAAGCATGGTACATAATTCATCGCTTGATCATTAGAGTAATCTAGGTAATGTATGAAGCACCTCACAAACAAATGTATTATTTAACTCGACAGTTACAGGCTAGCAATTCCAGTGGAGCGAGTTTATGTTTCTATTTTATAATCTTTGCTTTGGGACATTGTGAAGAGGGGGCGGGTGGTAAAATATAGGTTCATAGTATTCTAACTGATGGTATACTGTATAACTGAAATGTTATCACTACTGTCAACTTTGTTTTGCTTTTGACGATTAGATTCCTGATGTTGTAAACAGTAACCAGGCCTACAACACCCTGGATGCATCTGGCTTCAGGAAACACAGACATGCCACCATTGTGTAAGGACGGATCGATTGGATCGAGTATCAAGAGGTCGCAAACTTTTTGCACGGCACCTTGAAACTCTGCTATTGCTGACTGTGCTTGTATCGTGCAGAATCTTGCCAAACCCAATTCTGTTCGGTCAGCCTGCAGGTGCAGTCGTGTCTGAAGCCAACCACCCACCCACACACACACACACACACAAGCCTTGGTTTCAACAATTTTGGGAAAAGTAGGATAAAGGACAAAATCTGCCCAGACAAACCTTTGAAGTGCCAGGATAATGTCGAGGCTGTTGTACGGAAAAATGCACATTTTGTTTGTATGCTGTCTGTACACATCTGCCTGTATATTTTTCAGCTGTAAACTTTACGTAATACAGTGAAACAGCTGGAAAACGGTATTGAAAACACATTTAGACTGCAAAACAATGCTAAGTTATTTCTTAATGAATGCTTTAGGATCTTCTTTTGGAAATGCTGGATTAAAGGCTTGCCATGTCCAGCCACATTCATGTTTGCACTAGCAGCACCGTGACAGGCCAAAAGAAATCAGCAGGATTAAAGGCTTTGTGATAAACAACTCAAGCAACATTTGAGGCCGTACATGCACAATAACTGACTCTGTGTTGGATGTCCTCATATCTGTAGACCGATGGGACAGAAGCCATGTTTTTGTTGAGTTATTATGTTTGTGTTTCATACTAAACCCCGATTTTGGTGTGGTATTGTGTAATGCAACTTCAATATTAAAAAGGGTCCAGATGAAGGTTCCTTTACACTCTGCTTATGATGAGATTATGGGTCCTCTTGGTAGTACATGTGATGAATTCATGACTTACACCAATAAACCTCATTTATTGATATATTAACAAACGTGCATGGCAAACATTTCAAAGAACTGCCATGAAAAACATGTCAGCTGCAAATCATGTAATGTATTCATAGTTTTTGCCCAGCATTTCAGCATTTCAGCATCTTTTCATGTTTTACACATGCAAATACATTGATAAATGGGGCCAGTTATATTTTAATTAATTATTAATATACTTTCAGCACAAATATTTCATCAACATAGGAACTAAATCAAAGTCTGAGATGGAAATATCATGTAGGATATTTCCACCATTGTGCCTTAGAGGGTACAGCAGTGTTTTTATTTTCAAAGCAATCCTATTTAAATGAAAAACCTGCTTGAAATAAGATAGCATAAATCTCACGTGAGTCAACAAAGTGTGTCACATAAGCTGTAATTTGTGTCATTGACAGGAGGGCAGGAAGGTGTCTGCGTGTGCTAAGTAAAGCAATGAAGCAGCACAACACCGCAGTCCACTGACATTATTATCTGGTAACATGGAGAAGGGTTGAGAAGGGTCTTTCTCTCTGTTCTCTCATTTCCCTCTCAGAAATACACCTTACAAACAGTCCTATGCTTATCCAGACATCCCTGCATGTTTAAGGATGCGTATTTCCTCATAATCATGAAAATAGTCAGTACACTGTACATGTACATGCACTGTAGAGATATGATTTTGCATTATGGTACATTATACACTTTGGAGGGAGGACAGGCTGCAGAGAGTCAATGGAGGAGAAACTAATGGCTCCCCATGGGAGGAACTGAAAAGGTTGGCTAACGAAGGGCCTATGGAGCATGTATGTTCCCTCTCGGGGGATGTAGTTATATAGGTAGAAACGCTCCAATGTGATGTAGGCAACTGGCAAATTCCCAGATACAAACCACCTGCTAATGGGAAAGGGGAGATAGATGGATGGATGGATGACCGATTTTACTGTGAGAAAAACATGAAACTAAAACCTAATTTTAACAGCCTGTAACTAAGATTTCTATTTTGGCCCATCATCTGCTTCCTTAGAAACTGTTCAGAGAGGCTTTCATGCATATACGTAGACATAGAGAGGAGGAGGAGGAGGAGGAGGAAGAGGAGGAGGACGATACCTTTGTGAACCCACTGAGAAGGACTAGCCATTGAATGCTTCTATGAAGTACATACGATTTGCCTCCACCTTACTCTTCTTTCTTTCTCTGTGACGTGAGTTTATAAGATCATTGGATTCAATAGTAAGTAGCTGACTAGCTTGTTATGTTCAGTGTGTTTGCCTCTGTCCCTTCATAGATGTGAAGCAACACATGGACCTGTAAAGTAACTCACTCAAAAAGATCTTGGATCTCTTGGCGGATCCTAATATGTAAGATTCGTCTTTTAAAAAATACATTAAAAAAATACATAAAACAGTAATTTTGAAATTGTTTTTCATTTACCGAAACTGAATATTGACCAACTGAATTTCAAACAAGTAAATACAAGTTCATTACAACACAATTAAGATTCAAATGGCAATATTCAATTTCACTGATCACATACAGATTCAGAACACATAATTCAAATGAATTGTCAGGTGGCACAAATCACACTCCACAGAGCTACATCTCCCTCCCAGGATATGGATGTAAATTACAGCATGGGGGATAATGAGAGCATATCCTTCATTTGCAGTATCGGATACCATTAATTCCAATCTTTTACTATGGAAATGCATTCCAGTAATTCCAGTCTGTGCATTGCCTCCTCATGTACCTCAGTAGTTCAGGTTCAGTCTGACCAGTCAGCATGGCTTTCCTGCTGTCCAGCCAACTGAACTCAGATGACCTCAGGGAGCCCCCAAAGAAAAGCTTGCAGGCCAAGATACACAGACGGGGATTAAAGTCATCCTGTTTCTTTTTAAGAATCAGACACAAGTCGTGATGAAATTAGATCAATTAGATGATAACATGATGTTCACAGAGCTGTGGCCCAAAGATAGACCTCCACATAATCAGTCCTAGCTAACTAAGGCTTTAAATTAATTAGTGGCTGGATTTAATGTGATCTTTTTGCAAACAGCTACCTGAGGTCTGAGTAGCAAACTGTGAGAATTTAGAAGGTAAGTATATTTATCCTGATCACTGTGAATATCCATTTGCCCAAGGCTCAACACCTCGACCGAAGTGAGGACTCTTTCTAATCTAAAAGAAGAAGAAAAATCAACATTCCACATTGTAGATCCTGCACTGGTCCCAATACCAAGGTGAATGAATAAGATAGGACTAGTCTACAGGCTCAAAAGCCTAAGCTAGAGTGACTCCTATCTTTTCCATTCATTCAGAAGTGAGAAACATATGGCTCCTATGGAAAAGATCCTGTAAAATATGGATTAATTGTTTCTATTAGACTATTTTCAAGGTAAGAAAACAGCTGACAGTTAGACTTTTGGGCGGTCTATGCCTTTAAGTAGTAGCTAGGCCAGGCATAGGCAACCATGTGCCATGGAGTGCAGAGAGTCTGCATGTTTTCACTCCAACCAGAATGCACCAGATGATTTCAATGATGTAGCCTTTTAGCCAGGGATCTTCTGTAGTAGTATTATTATTTGTTATTGTTTGTTGCATAAAAATTCATAAACACCTGCTATAAACAATCCAGCCCCCGCAGCTCCCCAATCACTATTCTCTGGCGCCGCCTCTGATCCCATTTGTTTCATATGAGACTTATTTTACCAATGATTCACATAGAGAACTGACATTGTGTAATGATGAACAACATCAATCTGTGCCAAACAACAACAACCTAGCGTTATACAGTGTACTGTGCTGCAGACTAATCACTGTCTGACGAACAAAGCTACTGACCGTCTACAGTTGACTATCTTGATGACTTGCTGAGGATATTTATCAGGGCATCTTGACAGGGAGAAAGGCTCTACCCGTACAACTTGCAGTAAGAAACAGTCAATCAGAGTCTGGGAAACCCTACACTGAATCCTATTATCCATTCCATTTTTCCCTCACAGGAAAGTGCATCAGTCCGAGTACTGCTCATCTCCATTTAGTTACTTTTACATGGGATATATGGCAACATGAAAGAGGATCTGTTTACCTTTAGTTGTCTGACATAATCTGTCATTTTCTCTAGACCAAGAGGCTGGTACAATGTATGACGTCATTTTGATTGGCTCTTTAGCTTTCAAAAAAGGCGAACGCATTACTAGTCTATTTTGGCCAATTTATGACTTCAAGCAATATATTTTTTTCTATTTAATTTGATACAGCACTGCAATTTGATCATTGTGATTTAATACAACATTATCATAGAGAAGTACACCTTTCAGCAAACATCCCAAGGACAGGTTTGCAAAACTTGTAAGGGACAAACCTGGATTTTGAGGGAAGATATAATACAAAGTATAGACAATTACTTAGGCAGCAGGCTGGCAGTGGGTGAAAGAGTTAACGAATAGAACTAATAAAATGAATGAACAGGGCTGTGTAATGACCTGGCTTTCAGGGCCCTACCCTAAGCAGTTTCACCATTGCATAAGCTATGCCTAGTAAATTAATCTCCCAAAGCAGACTTTAATCATCAAATTGGCTCCGTGGAGGGAGCTGCGATGGAGAGCCTGCCTTGCTGCTTGAATAAGCCACAGGGACAGGCAAAAGACAATGGCATGTGAAATGGACACTATCGTTAGATACCCATGTACAGTCATACGTTGACCAGATAGTCTTATATCACCAAATGGAATATTGGTTGCTTTTGATGTTTCTTTGTCAATAAAAGATGATTTGCTCCTACATTAACAATGTTTTTATACTGCACCCGAAATTTGTTGTGTGGACCCTTTTGTAATTTGACTGTTAAAAGGTTTTGATTGCTTAGGGAGTGTGAGTTGGACTGTAGAGTTGATGACATACTGCTTCCTTAAAGACTTCAACAATAGTCATGCATCAATACATACTTAGCTGACAGAGCAGAAATGAATGTGCAGATTTGACTTGTTACATAATTACTATTGATTGAGGTCGGCGTTCATCAAAAAGAACAATGGAGCAAATTCGATATATTAATTGTTTAGTTTTTTGTGGGTTGTTATTCACAAATCATTAGTGAAGTTTCATTTGCATCCTGCTAATGTTTTTCACCTTCAGGTGACGTGGTGAAACTATGTGGCATTTTATGAGCATTCACATTGCTCTCATGCTCTGAGATTTAATTATGTTTGAATCTAATGAAGGTTATCATTCTATGCCATCATGTAAGCTCATCACATTGGTAATGCAGCTCACCTTCATGTGCATATGTAATGCACTGATCGAAGCAGTCATTTAAAATCTACAAAAAATGTAGAAACAAATTAGGTGTTTCTCCAAAGAAACAATGGAATCTGTGAAGATAAGTGGACAGCTATGGCTTCACGTGATCTAATTACCAAACATGTAGTCATGGACTAATAACCTTGCAGCTAGACTGCAAAAACAGAATCAGGCTCAATGCTGTCTTCCTCAGAAGTTCAATACTCTTATCAGGACACTGAGAGGGATTCCAGGTTCGATCCCTGCAACCGGCAATATGTCCATCAACTGCCACGAGTTCTGGTAAAATGTCTTTGAACAAGACACTGGATCGGTACCTGCTCACTCATTGTAAGCCACCCTGGATAAGAGCATCAGCTAAATACTTAATTTGTGGTATACTTCTCAACGAAAACCCTTGAACAGTAATGCTACAACCAGTTTATATCAGGGGAGAAAAATGTGTACTGAGCCGGGCACTACTAAAAACAAGGTAGAATGCAACTATTTTAAAGGCTTTTTATCTATGCATTTTTACCATCTTAATTGATCTTTTATTTACAATGTGAAGCACTTTGGGTTGCATTTCATGTATGAAAGGTGCTATACAAATAAAGCTTGTTATTATTATTATTATTATAATCTCGGACAATAAAGACCTGTAAATGTGCACGCTGTGTATACACACAGTAGCCCCTTGTATATTGTGTATATACTGGTGTACATGTACACAGGGTCGCCACTTTACAGCCCTAATGCACAATTTTACATTGATAAACATTGCCTGCGATTCCACATTGATTGAAAATGAGGGGATCCACCCAAGAAAGAGGACTGTTGTTAACTTTAAAATCCATCCATCTATTACCGTACACAAATGAGATCATGGTCGAGACAATTAGGAGCCTCTATCTCACAACAGTTGCGAGTTTTTCTCAAAATTCAAGCCACATTTCCCATAAACGCTGTTGCTTCCTGTTGCAAAGAGGATCTTAGCTTCTGCTGTCAGGTAAGGTTTTCTCTTTCGCTTTACTTCAAAAAATATAAACATTTCGGAAATCTTCCATTGCCGGGAGCTCTGAAAGCTTTACCTCTGTTTGCACTGCTAGAACAGCACCTTCTTCCTGTTTTGTGCCTTAAAGCAATTTCCATTTGTGCCATAAAGCAACTCAGCATATTTTCCACATTTCATGTGATAATTCTTGATAGGATCAATCAAAAACAAATCACCAATATGTTGTTATAGATCCCCAAATATGCACTGATCCTCCAACATGCCATGATGGCTGGAGACTTGGTTCAGAGTCTTTCATACTGCCGTCTGTTACTTCCACAAATCTCAAATTGAGACTCATCCGTCCGTAAAACCTTTATCCACATCTCAGGTGTCCAGTTTCTCTGTTCTGGAGCAAATGTTCTTCTCTTCTGTCATTTTCCTTTTCTCAGCAACACATCCTTTCTGACCTATTTGTGTGTAAACACACATGTCATCTGTGTTTATTTAACGTAGGTTACATTCCAGATGCTGCAACAATTGTTTTGCAGTGTTATGACAGGGAGCTAAAGGGACTTAGGGTGGTTTCACACTACGGACCCGAGCCGTTTACGGGCACGATTCCCCCCAATGCCCGGATCATTTGGTTAGTGCGAACACCGTTCCGGGACCCGGGACCACTTGAAGAGGTGGTCTGGGGGACGGTTCAGGTGTCCCCGGGCACGGAACGATTAAAGTGTGAACACAACTCGCGCCGATCTCAACCTCCGAACACCGCATACATACTTGATAAAGTAAGAAGGCAGGCAAGAGGGTATTCCTTGACTGAAAAATTCCCCCCCAAATAATAAAAGTAGCATTGTACAGGCTTTGTTTAATTTTCTAACGACTTATCGAGAACTAGATGACGCAAGTTTACTCTTCTTGTGTTCTCTTGCGTTCATTGGCAGATTGCAAACCAACTAGGTGCATACCGCCACCTGCTGTATCGGTGTGTTGCCCTCATCTCTCTCTCTCTCTCTCTCTGCTCGGGAACGGAACAACATTGGTAATGTGAAAGCTGGCCGGCGGGGGAGTGGGGAGGGGGGACCATCGTTCTCGGGGACGGAACGGAGGCAACCGTTCCTAATGTGAAAACGACCTTAGAAACAGCAGCTACAAGAGTCAGGAGATTCAAAATCCCGTAATCCTGGTAAATTTGACTATGGAGTCCAACAAGGAAGTTTGCCAGGAGAAACCCACTGTATATGGTGCATTTTTATATACAGATGGGGAAGGGCGATTACACATATATATGAGATACATATATAAATACTTTCCAAAATGACCATATATGGTAATGTCTCCTGACCAGTAATCCATACGCCTCTTTGAAGCATTACACAATGAATCCCAGAGCAGTGTTTTGCTTTTTTGGAATAGATGATAATGCACCTCTACTGAAGGCAAAACACCAACTTCATTTAATGCACTTTTGACAAGCAATGAGCACAAAGACCCAAAATAATACTTATTATTCTACCGTGGGAACTGAGTATATGCTTAGAATGCATACCACGAATTGCTCCTCACATTGCTGTGCTGCAGCTATGCTTGTTAATCACTGGCAACTCACACAGCAAATTGTAACATTAATTCTACTCACATCGAATGGCCATCATCGACTTTCCAAGTTTAAACTGGCTGATGAGTTATTAAGAGCAAATCATGCTCCAATTAAGTGTGTAAATGGAATACTAATTACAGGCCAATCTGACCAGTTTAATGACATGGATCATGTGAAAACATGATGTGATAGAAGATAATAAACTATTTATAAAACTCTGTGAGAAATGATGTGAATTCCAATGTGCACCTTTTCTCTGTAGTCTAACTGTGTGCACAAGGTTTACATTTTAATTCAAGTAGCTGATGAGATTTTGTGTCTATAGGCCATCCAGATAAATCCATGCTGAGAGTGACTGGTGATCAATTGTTTCCTAAACCCGGACCCTGAGGGCTACTGGCCCTGCTGGATCTCTAGGCAGCTGGGTGCTCTGATTAGACTGATTTAGAGTATGCCAAACTTGGCCTGATAAATGTGAGTTCACACACGCACACGCACACATACTCTCTGACACATGTAGACAGACATGGGTAAATCAATAAAGGCATTTAAAGAGAAAGGCGCTGGTCACACAAACTAATCAACTGCAGTCCTCACCTCAGTGGTAAATATGGAACGGATGAGTATTCCGATGCTCTCCCCCCAACAGTTATACGTCTCCCTACCTCCCCTAGCCAATTAATTTTGGTCCACATGTCTGTCCCGCCCCTCTGTTGTCGATCAGACACTGCAGATGGTCAGGTATCATATTTCATATTGGAATGTGCATTTTTTGAGAAGTCACGTCATCTAAATGAACAAATATGGCAAAAAAAACATAAAGGTGGTGCTGAAAATCTGAGGGAAAAGAGATTTAAATCTCTGCAAGCAGATGCAGCAAAATGCTTGAAATTGACAAATGATTTGTTTACCACTAGTCTTACAGTAGTACTATGGATGGTCCCAGTACCAGCGGTGAACGACATGGTAGTGAGCCCAGCAATGACAGACAGCAGAGATGAGGCTAGAAGAAACAATAAATTCAGAGCCCTCAGAGCCCCCACAACCCCCAGAACCCCCAGAGCCTGCAAAGCCCTGGAAGTATTTGATTAGCTTTGACTAACCACAAAGTAGAAAGAGAGTGAGTGAGTGAGTGAGTGAGTGAGTGAGTGAGTGAGGGAGAGAGTGAGTGAGTGAGTGAGTGAGTGAGTGGGTGGGTGAGTGAGTGAGAGAGTGAGAGAGTGAGAGAGTGAGTGAGTGAGTGAGTGAGTGAGGGAGTGAGTGAGTGAGGGAGTGAGTGAGTGAGTGGGTGGGTGAGTGAGTGAGAGAGTGAGAGAGTGAGAGAGTGAGTGAGTGAGTGAGTGAGTGATTGAGTGAGTGAGGGAGTGAGTGAGTGAGTGGGTGGGTGAGTGAGTGAG
>OMOT01004981.1:2363-15409 GCA_900312575.1 Acanthochaenus luetkenii
CACACACACACACACACACACACACAACACGCACGTTGGTGACCTCTGTCCAACCCCTGTCTCTCTCCCCCGTGTGTCTCAGTGACTAAGACCGTGTGCGCTCCGCAGTGTAACGGCCGCTGTTTTGGGACCAGCCCCAGGGACTGCTGTCACATAGAGTGTGCAGCGGGATGCAAAGGCCCTCTGGACGTGGACTGTTTCGTGAGTGAACCGTCTGTGCCTCTCTACGGGAATTGGCAAATAAAACCAAGAGGAAGATAGCCGTTAATGTCTTTATTTGCAGTCATACAGAGGACACCGGTTTATGATTCCTCGTAAAGAGCGACATATATTTGAGTTTGTGTGTGTGTGTGTGTGTGTGTGTGTGTGTGTGTGTACGTGCATAGGCATGCCGTCACTTCAACGACTCAGGAGCCTGTGTGCCCCAGTGTCCCCAGACTTTGATCTATAACAAGCAGACGTTTCAGATGGAGACCAACCCCAACGCCAAATATCAGTATGGATCCATCTGCGTCTCCCAGTGCCCCAGTAAGTGGCCTCCGTTTGTGTATTTGTGTGTATACCAAACAAGTAAACAAGTAGTTTCTTTTTTGTGTCAAGTGAAACAATACAGCTACGTGCATAATGTTTCTGCAACTATTCTGCATTACAAAATGTTTCTTAATAGTGTCGAATTGGTCTCTTAGCACTTATTACACGCGCAAAGGCGGTATCATGCCCATCGTGGTTCTAAATGAGTGCCACTGGTGCCTCTGTCTCTTCTGAGACACCCTCCCCCTCCTTGCTTTTCCCTCTTCTGCTTCCCCCTTTCCTTCCCCTCTTTCCTCCAGCCCATTTTGTGGTGGACGGTAGCTCCTGCGTGAGTGGCTGCCCGCCGGACAAGACGGAGGTGGAGAGAGAAGGCCAGAAGCAGTGTGAGCTCTGTAGTGGACTCTGCCCAAAAGGTTGCCACCATTAAATACTTTCTGCATAGCTATACTGATTTTATTTGTTAGTGATCCGCGTGAATCACCGCCAACAAGGGTGTTTTGTCACTCTCTAGCCTGTGAGGGTACTGGCGCTGAACACAGACAGACAGTGGACTCCAGCAACATTGACAGCTTCATCAATTGCACCAAGATCCAGGGCAGCCTTCACTTCCTGGTCACAGGGATTCTTGGGTAATTGTCCGCACGTCCCGAGTCTCGGAACAGAGTGCATTGCGGTCAGCTGTTTCATTGTGTATTTTTGTATCTGTTTCTTAGAGATGACTTTAAAAAGATCCCACCCCTAGATGCCAAAAAGCTGGAAGTGTTCCGCACTGTCAGGGAAATAACAGGTTTGTATCTAATATGTGTTGTTGTTAATAATGGAGACTAATGCTTTAATCATGTTTTTAAGATGAACACCGTGTGTTTAATCACCAGATATCCTCAACATCCAGTCGTGGCCCAAAGAACTGAGCGATCTATCGGTTTTCTCGGGTCTCACGACCATACAGGGGCGGTCCCTCTACAAGTAAGGCCTGTGTGCGTGTGTGCGCTGCCTGTGTACAAGCCATATGACAATGTACTGTATGTTTGTGTGTATGTTCTTGGCTAACTGAAGTCCATCTGCATTACATGTTACGTGTTGCATAATAACCCGATATGTCGTCATTGCACTCTCACACACACCACACACCTTCGTTTGTGCTTAATACCTGAAGCTGCTTTTTGTGTAAACAGCGTATGGCAAGCCCCCTGTGCATGTTGCCACTTTGTAATCTCTCTTTCTCTTTGTGTCTCACCCTCCTGTGCTCCTTGTACTGACGTCCTTCGCCAGTGTAAAGAGGTATGAAATGTGTGTGACCCTGTAACCCTGACACCCCAAACTGAAGCATGGCATTAGAACTACAATATAATGTGCAGATACAAACCAGATGGCTTCGAGTAGCGCCATCTTCGTGAAATCTTTGACGTTAGCTCCATTTCAGATCTTCTTTCTCCAACTTTCTTAACCATTCCTTTTCTCTGTTTCCACTCCCTCCTCGGACCCCCAATTCCTCCCGCTCAGGCGTTTTTCTCTGATGGTGATGCGTATCCCCACCCTTACCTCTCTGGGTTTGCGTTCTCTCCGAGAGATAAGTGATGGCAGCGTTTACCTCAGTCAGAACGTCAACCTCTGTTACCACCACACTGTCAACTGGACCCAGCTGTTCAGAGGCCGCAGTACCCGACCCAACGACATCAAGTTGAACAGGCCCCTGGCAGAGTGTGGTGAGCCGGGCTGGGGATCTGGCAGGAAGGGAGGGGGGTTGTCTAAGACGAATTATATACCTTGTAATTATACACCTATGACGGCCTATTATTAATTAAAGGGGCATTAAGCAATCTATGCGTTTTATCGACCTCTATTGGTGACCAAGGAGTTGCAACAACATCGACAGGTCTCTGGAGCAGCTCATGGTGGCCTGTAATTCACAGTCAATTTCACAGTTGAGGCGAGTAAGATAGCTAATTAAAGCTCCATCAGAAGCATCTAGTGAAGTGGTAATATATCGAGAAGCAACATACTGTGATAATGAAATTGCTTTCTCATTTGCTTTTTTGGCCTGAGACCGAAATGTCTTACGATGACAGTTGCTTGCTCGCAGCACTGTCCTCCATCGTTGAGCAGTTGAAAATGCGAGTAGGTGTGTGTGTGTGTAATAATAATAATTATTTCATACAATAATTATTAATGGATTGCTGCTGCATTTACCTGATGTTGTTCTTACGTTGTCATGTCTCCAGTGGAGGAAGGCCATGTATGTGACCCGCTGTGTTCAGACTCAGGTTGCTGGGGTCCGGGACCCGACCAGTGTCTCTGCTGCAGGAACTACAGCCGAGATGGCGCCTGTGTGGGCAACTGTAATTTCTACACGGGGTTAGTTTCTACACGTGTGTGTATGGTTATGACTGCTATGGTTTGTGTAGGATTCTGTTGAATTGATTCATTTGATTTGACTAGAGGTCTGTTGAATATTGTGTCCCCAGAACTCCAAGGGAGTTTGCAGGGTCCGAGGGCGAGTGTGTCGTCTGTCACCCAGAGTGTCAACCTCAGGATGAGAGGGACAGCTGTACTGGACCGGTAATCACTTCATTTGAAAATACAGGAACAGTGTGGCCCAGCTTTCTTCCTGGACATTTACCTACTCTGGATGTTGTTTGGGGCATGACTCACCCTCGTTACAAATACGTCCACCCATTTTAGTCTTAATGTTTCTTTTGTGTTACCTTTTTATTGTAATGTGAGCACTGTGTGGACGTGGCTTGTCTGTGTTTGCTCAAGTACTTTAAAAAAAGACCTCAGCAAAAGGCTGGGCAAGTTGCTGCTCTCTTCCATTAAGGAATTTAATATTTGATATTGCATTTCTGTCACTTAATGCCCGTTAGATTACAAATTACAAAGCTAACAGCTCTTAATCATTCGTCCTGGCTTGGAATCAAAGTATAAGTAATACACAAAGGCAATTTCCTGCACTATTTCACTGTTCATTACTGGTGAAAATGCCCATTTCTCATCGTCATTAGGATGTCATCTCTTTCTGATAAATAATCTCCCTCACTCTGTGTCCATCTGTCTCTCATGTTTCTTCCTCTTTATCCACCCCTCTCTTCCTCTCTTCCACGCTCTGTTAGGGGGCGGATGAGTGTGTGGTGTGTGCCAAACTGAGGGATGGTCCTTACTGTGTGTCCACTTGTCCCAGTGGTGTGGATGGTGGAGACAGGGGACTGATCTTCAAATACCCCAGCAATGAAGGTCACTGTGAACCATGCCACCTCAACTGCACGCAGGGGTGAGACTATACTGAATGTGTGTGTGTGTGTATTTATGTGCTCATGCATGGATATATCACGATCATTATAAACTATGAACTGTGTGAACTGTTTTAGATGCTCTGGCCCAGGACTGAGCGACTGTTTAGGGACAGCCAGACTGGCAATTAGTAGGTAAGTGTTACCCCCTACTGGTGAATATAAAACACTACACCAGTGCATGTGATCCAGACACTATTCACCATGATCAGACATGACCCATTTCCATGCATAACTAGCATATCTCTCTTGTTCTCCCTGCAGTGGCCAGATCACAGGAATAGCTTTAGGTGTCCCAGCTGGCCTGATAGTCTGCCTGGTGTTGTTCCTCCTGGGCTTGCTTTACCAACGAGGCCTGGCCATCCGCCGCAAGAGAGCCATGAGGAGGTACCTGGAGAGTGGAGAGGTGAGCCTCTTGGGGACAGTCCCATGGCCTGCTGCCATAAACACATGTGCCTTGCCAGCTACCTCCAGTTGTTTTCACTGAGAGCCAAACGAGTTGAGGTGGTAATATTCTTGTGTTTTGGCAGAGTTTTGAGCCACTGGGTCCTGGGGAGAAAGGGACTAAGGTCCATGCCCGCATCCTGAGGGCCCCAGAGCTGAAAAAGATCAAAGCCCTTGGCTCTGGAGTTTTTGGCACAGTGCACAAGGTGGGATTAATAATACATCTCCATTTCTCTTTTTAATTATCCACTGATTTATCTACAATAACTGTTACTCCATAAAATTCCTATTATCCCACTATTATATCAATAGTATCTAGACCCATGAAAACTGATGTGACGGCAGTTGAAATGGTGTTTTAGGGCTTTTGGACTCCAGAGGGAGAGACAGTGAAGATCCCTGTGGCCATTAAGACCATCCAGGACAGCTCAGGCCGGCAGACCTTCACTGAGATCACTGATGTGAGAACCAAACTCTCTTGCATAATCAAATTTGACAAAAGGTCAAACCCCTCGGTCATAACATGCAGTTTTAAATGTAATCTAAAATATGACGAGACGGAAATGGCAAATGTGTTTGATGCCTTGCACAAGGATGCCAATAACTCTCAATCATCATCATGGGGGAAATATTTAGTACTTTTCCCTCTTGCTTCTTCTTGTGCAGCACATGTTGTCCATGGGCAGCCTGGACCACCCCTATATCGTTAGGCTCTTAGGCATCTGTCCAGGTGCCAGTCTGCAACTGGTCACCCAGCTCAGTTCCCATGGGTCCTTACTGGAGCACATCAGGCATCACAAGGACAGCCCGGACCCCCAGCGCCTGCTTAACTGGTGTGTTCAGATTGCTAAGGTGAGTGCAGCTGGAGTGGTAATGAAGATTGACGTTTACATGTCACGTATGGTCTTTTTTAAGAGACCATGAGGGAGTCACTGATCACAAGTCATCGTGACACCTCTGTGTCTCAGGGTATGTACTACCTAGAGGAACACTGCATGGTCCATAGGAACCTGGCTGCCCGGAACATCCTGCTGAAGAATGACTACCAGGTCCAGATCTCGGACTACGCTGTGGCAGACCTCCTCTATCCCGACGACAAGAAATATGTCTACAGTGACGCCAAGGTTATTATGACTCATTCCATTCAAGATACACCATGAATCGCTTATCAAGTCACAGGTAACAGTTTTCACTGTCTGTTCTGGTAATGGGATCAAAACCATTTACACTGCCCCTCTGCAATTTATCTTTCCTTCCAGACTCCCATAAAATGGATGGCACTGGAAAGCATCTTGTTTCGAAGATACACTCATCAAAGTGATGTTTGGAGTTATGGTAAGAGGCTTTGTGTTTGTGTGTGTGTTTGTGTGTATTTGTCTCCATGTGTATCTTGTGATATATGTACCAATAAATGAACTTGGCCACCTCCTGAATGCCGTTGTCTGTCTTTTGGTGATCATCCACTCATGTGGCATCTCCTTTCCCAAACAGGCGTGACAGTGTGGGAGATGATGTCATTTGGGGCGGAACCCTATGCGTCTGTGCAGCCTCAAGATGTGCCCAGTCTGTTGGAGAAGGGCGAGCGTCTGTCCCAGCCCCACATCTGTACTATAGATGTCTACATGTTCATGGTCAAGTGTGAGTCACACATGCTGTACAGCATCTAAGTGTGTAGGCTCTTACACACACACACGCATATATATGCCTGTACATATAAACCTGATCTGCAGGGTATGTGAAAGCACACCCTCCATCAGCGTTCTTCTTTTTCTTCGCAGGCTGGATGATTGATGAAAATATACGACCGACCTTCAAAGAGCTGGCCATTGACTTTACTCGTATGGCAAGAGACCCGCCTAGATACCTTGTCATCAAGGTGAAGGCCATAATGGTCAATCAGTGTACACCTTTGAGTCCATTGGCCTGTTGACTGAACCCTGAACTTCTATGCTGTCATTTAGTTGGAAGGAGGAGAAGTGGGCTCAGAAGAGATCCACCAAAGAGAATCAGAGCGAGGGCTTTTGGAGGACCAAGATGAGGAGGGATTGGAAGATGGATTGGCTACACCTCCTCTTCATCACTCCCCATCTAGGAGTCTGTCTCGTTTGAGAATTAATTCCTACAGGGTAATATAGACATACGGTCTTATAGATTTGATAAGGACCACTGCTATGGACTGGAGCCAGGGTAACTAATACATCATATTTATTTTCCTCCATGATCTATAGAGTGGCACTTCTCAGCCCGGACCAGTAGGCTACCTGCCGATGACCCCCAGCCCAGTAGAAAACATCCGTCAGGTGTGACATGCGCACAATCACACACACATCCACTGAAATGTAGCTAGAAAGACTATTAACAGTCGATGTGGTGATAAAGGAGGCAGACATATTTAGCTGTGCCACTGAACAGCTTCCCTTTAATCAGAATTATTGCTATACTTTGCCAAATAGCAGCACTTAAATCAATAACATGACTCAAAACTGCCAACAAATCATTACCTCAGGAAGTGAGGACCATTAAAATGTGTTATCCTTGTGCTATTGGTCCCATTTGAAAATAATAGGATTCATTTCTATGGGCTGCTACATCACTCCAAGTCTGTACTTTTCTCTTTTAGCTGTGGTCTCAGAGGTCTCGTCTGAGCTCAGCGCGGACACTGTCTGAGGGGTCAGAGGGCAGGGGGAGTGGCCAGGAGGCAGAGCTGCCTGAGGCAGTTTTTCTGACTGGCAGTCTTCGCAGGGCCAGGGGTGGCACAGAGCGAGGCAGTTCCCGCACAAGGCAGCACAGGAAACTCTCGACCACCTCAAATCCATCCTCACATAAGGCACAGGTCGAGGAGGATGAGGAGGAGGTGGACCACTGTGGCTATGTTCTGCCTGGGCCATCTGGCACTCCAGAGAGAGGTAATTATCTGACTCCTAACAAATGGGTCTACGATAAGAGCATGCTGACTTTCATTATCATATTGAAAATGACTGGAAAATTATAGCAATGTCATAAACCGCACATACTAAGCCAAGACTTCTTCCCTGATCTTCTTCCCTGATCTCCCACACATTCCGTCATGGCTCACCTAGTCTGCAGAATCACTCATTCCAGGGGAAGGAACTCAAGATCTGCCACGGATCAATTGTCTCCCGCGTCAGTCGCCTCAGATTTTACCCAAGAGTATGAAGTCATGATCAAACGGTCCGGCCCTCCTCCTTGCTCACCCAGAGGTGTCTCCAAGGAGTTAGATGCCCTCTCAGCTGTGCAGTGGAATAAAACCTCACCTTTACCCTCTCCAACCTACAAGTCACCTTTACCAGTAAGGGACACCGCACATAGGGAGACACTTCCAAGCTCTGCTGTTAAGAGTAAGGAGCCAAATGAGGATTGCGAGGGAAGTGTGGCACCGCGAAGGGACTCGGCAGAGAAACGTCAGCGGGCCGGGCAGTCTGAGAGTGGGATCGGGGCTGTGGCTGACCAAGGGGAGGCGCCCCAAAGGACAGGGGAGTATGACTACATGGACATCCAGAGCTCCCACTCTGAGGAGAGAGAGAATCCCGTGTGGAAGAGACGTGAGAGTCAAACATCCGTGCAGAAAACAACAGAGACGGAGGAGATGGACAGAACAGAGGAGAGGCAAATAGTGGAGGGGGTGAAAAAAGAACGGGAGGAAGAAGTGCAAGAGGAGAAGTACCACTACACAAATAAACAACCCAGACTTCAGGGGGATCTGAGCAGCGCCGTGGCCTCGCCCAGGCCAGATGCGCTCACAGTCGGGGCAGACGAGGTGCAGGAGTATGTGGAGATGACCGACTTTGGAGGGGCGTCCCGTGGGTGGCAGCGGGCAGAGTACCAGAACCTCCCAGTGAAGGGGAGGGCTGTTTCTGAGGAGACGGGCAGCAGCAGGTGTGCAGGGCTTGGGGGATACATCAAGGTGTGCGCAGGCGTTGGAGAGCCGAGCAGCAACACATCATTTGACAACCCAGACTACTGGCACAGCAGACTCTTCCTCAAGCCAGATGCTGTGCGCACCTAATGATGCGGACCGGGACAAAAAGACAATTACTGTAAAGCTTTGTCCGTTATTTTAGTTCACTCTGCTACATTTGGGGTCGTTGGTGCCGTTTTCTGAACAGAATTGCACCATCCAACGTCAAAGAAACATTGACAGATCAAGTTAATTTGAATCTTATGTCACCGGTGATAATGGTGTAGCAAATAAATGTTTATGAAACCAATCGTACGTGTTGGCATAGGAGCTAAATACATCGTCGCTTCGACCCACAGAGCAATAATGTGATTATTCTGTACCTGCACTTGAACGTCGTCGAGCCTTACTGTATGATGAGCAGTTCCTGGTTGCGGGATGTTTACCATAGGCATGCATAGCCTAGCTTACCACATATATGACCGTGTCACGATGACTGTGTAGCAATGATGTGAAGTTTGTGTAGAACGGTCTTTTTGTACATTTCAGTATAATGTGAATGATGACGACAACAATAAAACACAGACTTGTTTAGCAAATGTCCGCCCATCTGTGTGTCCGGTGCCGCTGCCTGGCACCATGACGACGGCACAGCGACGTTGAGCTGGAGGCACGTGACCGCTGAACAGTGACGCACCTGCGCGCCGCTTAGCTTTCGGCGGACGGAGCCAGATCAGAGATTTCAGAGCGTCGAGCGCTTCACCTCTGCGCACTTCCGCCTTCGTTCGGATCCCGTTAAGCACATTTAGGCCGTCAACGACAGTGACTCGTCTGGCACAATATCGTCTATCATCGCGAGAGGCTTATGTGATTTAGCCAAGCAGCGTAATGTTGAAGGTTTTGAGGAAGCTACTGATAGCGTTGACGAATTACTAAAAAACGGGCTCGCGCGTGCGTAGTGTGTCATGTATGACATCGGTAATGCACATTCGTCGAGATTATTGCGTAAATTAGCCGGTTCGCTTAATGTTCTCGCGTTATTATGCGCGCGGTTCCGGTGTAGCGGACGAGGGTTTCCATTGATGTGAACCATCTTGACATTATAGGTTATAACATATTTGATGGTAGGAGGGATCTCGCGGTCGTAGCCGACTGGAGTCGGGCGGGCTGGTGAGAGCAGAGCTGCGGACGGAGGACTGAGCAGCGTGGTCACTTCTCCGACTGACACTAGCCGGGGGGAAAGTTACTTTGAGTTCGGAGAGACGTTGCCAACATGTCCGGAGATGACGATCCACAAGAGCAGACCATCGCGGATGACTTGGTGGTCACAAAATACAAGATGGGGGCAGAAATTGCAAATCGTAAGTGGAATGAAGCTAGACCGTTTTGATTTGAAGAGAACACATCAGAAGTATCGGGATTCGCCAAGCTAGCAATGCCAGCTATTCATATGTAGGCTACCGCTGTGCCATGTGCCGCAGCCGTAACAATGATGGGTCATTATTAGAAAGCAAGCCTGTATCAATTATGGATGAAATGTGGAGCTAGTTAAATACTTGCCAAAGTGGCTCTTTATGATAGCGTGTATGTATTTAAACGGCACGTTGCTGTCAGATTGCCTTGTGAGCTAACGTTAGCTATGCGGCTATATTTCTAGCTAGCGTTAGCTAACTGCTAACGTAACAATGGATGGCTAGTTAAGCTAGCTAATTTACTACTAGCAGTACGCTAAGCTCGTAGCTAACGCTAGTTTAGTCGCCACGCCGTCATTAAACAGCAGGGGGGTTTCTCTCAAAGTGCCGGTTTACTAGTGTGCTGTTTGTATTGATAGAAACACGGTTTCTTACCGGCGGCTGTACGCCACAGCTGTTAGCCTGTCGGTCAAATGTTCAAGTCCTTTCCAACGTAACGTTAACTTAGTCCAAATTAATCGGTCGTTCAGAGGCGCGTGTGTCATTCACTGCCAAAAACGTACATTACAAGTCATTGGATGAGCCCTGAGTATTGTCAACGAACAGTTCTTGGAATTAGTTGCATAACTGCATGTTTTCCCCCGTATGCATCCAGGGCGGCGGCAGCCTGGCACCTGTGCATTTGGTCGTTAAAAAGTACAGCCCTCTATGTCGTTGTTACACCGCTTTAACCACAGCACGGCTCTTGTCTTGTCGTTCAGAGGCCATGAAGACTGTAGTGGCGGCAGCTACTGCAGGAGTCTCCTTGTTGAGCCTCTGTGAAAAGGGAGACGCCTTCATCGTGACAGAAACTGGGAAAGTGTTCAAGAAGGAGAAAGACATGAAGAAAGGTAAATGGTTAGATATCACATTGGCAGTAGGAAATGGGACGGGCTTGGATGTCACTGATTATATTCACTGCACTCTATTTAACGTTGTATCTGTCGTCGTCAGGTGTTGCCTTTCCGACTTGTGTGTCTGTTAACAACTGTGTATGCCACTACTCCCCTCTGAAGAGTGACTCTGATGTCATACTAAAGGATGGGGACCTTGTCAAAATGTAAGCTGCAAAACATACACCTGCCCTTCTGTTGGACTAGGTAAACTATACCTGCTACTGTCTTTGTAGTTCGTACTTTGTTTCTTTGCCTCAAGTTTGTCCGTTCTCTCTGTGCAGTGATCTGGGTGTGCATGTTGACGGCTTCATCTCAAACGTGGCTCACAGCTTTGTTGTTGGAGTGACCAAGGTATGCCACCACTGTTGGAATAAATTACATCTGGGTAGGGCTGTTCGATATGACGATATATATCGTGCGGCGATAGGAAAATGTCTATCGTATATATTTTCCTCTATCGTTTCTATCGCCATTGCTGCAAAAAAGCAGCAGAACTGCTTTACGGCTTGTATAGTTTATGCTTTACCTCGCCTTATGTTCTCTACTCGTGGACTGGAATAACAAACACACACGGAGCAGCGTCACAGAAGGAAACTGTCGCATTTTTTTACTTGTTAAACAACAGTTTTCAGTCGCGCTAATTATTCCACTGATTTACAACCAGAAAAACATTTTATGCGATGGATCATCAGCTCTTATCACGAGAGTGGCTCTGTATGTAATCTGGACCGCTTAGCCTCCGTCATCATTTCACAGTAACCATCTGCTGATGATAAAATTGGGAAAGGACTATCCACTAAGGATAGGCAGATCGAAACTGGTATCGATACTCGCATACTACTCATTTGGTATCAATTTAATTAATTTTTAATCCAAAATGCGTCACTCAAGCGTCAGTTTCACTACAAGGCCCCAGTTCCCAGGTGTGTTGCCTTACAATAACTGTTTTTCAACATGTTCCCAAAAAAACATACTATTTTCAAAAGCAATTAGTAGAGTAGACCAGGATACGGACTGAGAGAGAGTTAACGTGTTATGCCAAGTGACTTAAGTGTGTAAATAAAAGCCATTGTTCGGATAAAAGCCTCCGTCATTATTTTACAGTAACCATCTGCTGAGGGTGCGGCTAACTTGGGAAAGGACTATCCACCAGGGATGGGCGGGTCGAAACTCTGGCATCGATACTCGCGTACTACTTGTTTGGTATCGATTCCTTTTGAAAATTATTTTTAATTTAAAGTGCGGTTGCGTCACTCCCGTGTCCCTCTGTACTTTCGTAGCGGGTAATATGTTTCTGCCAATGAACAGCAACAGGTGTGAGACAGGTGAGAACTAGGACACTGCCGGCGCACATCACCTGATCGTGAAACCCACTTGAAGCAAGAGTCGTGCGCACCCTCCTTCCTCCTTTCAGTTATTGGGAGGATGGCCGAGTCCGACCGGAAACATAGCGTGGTTTTACTTTTCGCCAGCCTAATGCACTATCTGTGAAGAAGGTACCACACAGCAGCAAAAATAGCAACACTTAAAAACCACACATCCCGAAAGTTACAAGGAAGTGGAGTGACAGCAAGAAGATGCCCTTAAAACCAAGTCACCAGGTGCAGTGGGTTTAATATAATTTTTATCGCATTAATGGCTAACAACCCCTATCCTATTAAAACAACATATATTTTAAATTGTGTTAATGTAGTAATTCATTACTATCATTATCCCCCCCAAAAAAATTTAATTTAAGAAGTTATGGGTATCTGTAAAATTGTTGCATAAAATATCGGTTATCGGTAACACAACATTTTGGTATCGCCCATCACTAATATCCACACAGTAAAGCTGCCTTCAAGACAAACGGGAGGTGGTAAACTTCCTACTTGTAAGTTCCCAGCTCCGCCCTCGTGAGCCCTCCAGTGGATCCAAGCTTTTTACGTATAATTTCAAGCCTTTTCAAAACCGAGACATTCATTGTGCTTGATGTTGCCTGTAACCCTACATTTAAAAGTACTTACTCAGCTAATCTAATCTGATGAACTATGCACATTTTAAACACACAGCCTATTACATTACAGCATTTAGCAGACGCTTTTATCCAAAGCGACTTACACATTACATTAAGCAACTTACATGTCATACTAGGGGTGGTGGGAAAAATCGATTCATGTAAGAATCGCGATTCCATTGTCCACGAGCATCGATCGATTCACCAACTCCCAAGAATCGATTCTTACGTTCCAGACAAATGTCTGGCTGCCAGCGGTCTAGCAGAGGGCGGACTTCACCTTCACGTTATTGCGTCATGTCAATAAAGCCTTTTGGCCTGAAGCAGGAGCTATACAAAGCACACTACACCCACCTTGGGTCTTCTGATGCTTTGTTTTAATTAAACAGTCGGATTCCCCTGGTCCGCACCAGTTCTACGTCAGCTGCTAGGCGCCAGCCGAGGTGACCCGCCGGGACCCCGCGCGAACGGGACCCGACGGACACCGTAGCTGGGGAGATCCGCGAGAAGGGCCCGGCGCGC
>OMOT01004997.1:2869-13227 GCA_900312575.1 Acanthochaenus luetkenii
GAGAGGGCCCACCGGCGCAAGAGGAAGAGGAAGAAAGAGAGAGAGCGAGAGAAGGAGAAGAGGAGGTCCAAGAAGAGACGCAAATCCAAACACAAAGTAAGTATGTTGTCATAAGTATCTCTGCCCCGGTACTACACTGTCGTCGTTATCAAAGTGGGGACACCCTGGTGCTGAAAAGTAATTGCATCTAGAAAGACCTTCCAGACAACAGTTGTTTAGAACAGCAACTGTAAAAGTTTTCATGAACTGGCTTTGGGTTGAATCACTATTGTGTTATAACAATAGAGATTAGCAAAACAGACATTTATTTTTATGAAAATGTTGTGGATTACCACTTTAAGCTGCTGACAAAACCCAAGATAGCCCTGGGAATCGACAATGTGTCTGTCTGTCAACTTTATCCGTCCTTTCACACATGAAACCCTTAAAATTGCTGGATTTGTTTTTCCGGTAAAGGTAGCAGTTTCTGTTGTTCACACAACATGCCTTTCTGGTTTTTTTATGTAACGCTACCATTCACACAACACTGGCAATACCGGTACATTCCTCTGTTGTCATTTACCAGAAATTACGTTTAACCTTTGTGCCGGAGTCACTGCAGTTTGAAAACAAGGCGGATGAAGACGCTTGGCACAGTTCTATGCTGTCAGTTATGCTGCTCATGTGGAGCTCTCTTATTTCTGTCCAATTTGACATTTTCGCCAATCCTTGTGGTTTGTGTTTCTTTCCTACATGTGGTCTTTTGGCATTTTGACACCGGCTCCTATTCATGCGTGACTCCTGTGCCGTTCAATTTACAGAACAGGCTGCATGTGTGAAAGGGGCTTCTGACTAGAGGTCTTCAGGGGTCCAACCGTACCCGAATCCAACTTTTTGGACCCGTGAAGACTTCTACTTCTGACCGTCTTTCAGAAATGTTACACCACCCTTCAGTCTCTATCCAAAAACATATTAACCTGTGCTGTGTCTTTCCCTCTGTCTCTCTCTTTCTATTTCTACCTATTTTTCTCTGTCTCTCTCTCTCTATATATATCAATCCCTCTCTCAGCGTCATGCATCCTCTGATGACGACCACTCTGACTACAGTGATGACTCTGACTACAGTCCCAGTGAGAAGAGGAAGTATAGAGAGTACAGTCCTCAGTACCCCCCTCCGTCTGTAAGTCTGAAAAGCAAATACACAATACTTCTGTATATACAATATTAGATGTGCCCAGATCCCCTTCGCTATTTCACATTATGAAAAACAATTATTTTACAGCACTTTTGGTGTTTTATACCAAAATCTGGATGATTTTCAACTACAGCCGATATTAGAAATTAAATGTTTCAGTATTGCCAATATGCCAGTAGTTTGATTATTAATTGCAGAAGCTAAAACCGCAATATACGATTATAGTGTGCGTGATTGATTACGCAGCCCTAATATTTGCACCATTCCGCTCCCTAGTCTCGCGGGGGGAGCTACGGAGGCTCAAAGAAGGGCAGCTACATGAAGATGGACAAGCAGAGCTACGGAGGCTACGACGACTATGAGGACGACAACTTCGAGGTAGAGGAGGACGATGATATAGTGGAAGAGGATTATGATGACTTCACCAAGGAGCTCAACCAGTACCGCAAGGCCAAGGAGGGAGGAGGTGGGCCTGGCAATCGTGGCGGCCGAGGTGGGTCCATGACAGTTGGTTGACAATTGTTGAAGTTGAAAATTACGTTATTGTGTGATACAGTAGGACTAAAAACAAGTAGATAAAGCGCTAGTTGATGAGAGCTTGTGCCATAAAAAAAGTCCATGAATTGTCCACGAGGTGAAGTGCGATACAGCAGGCCGGGGAATCACATCTAGGGCCAGACTTGGTGGAATAGCCCTTGCTAGTTGACCCATTCTGGGGAGAAAAGTATTTAAGTAGTTGTTGTCAATAAGAATGTATTCGCGGTCAAACTTTCTTTGTCAAATAGGTGTTAAAAACATATGTGAGGCATTATGTGATACTTTGCTAGTTTGATTTGCTCTAACCTCTTATACCAAGTTAGTTTGCCCCTAAAGGTATTCACTGACCTTTTGGCAAATAAGCTCTTTAATGAACTTACCATTCTGTGAGAAAAAGATGGGTAGCGGTTTAATTTCTCTGTGCTCACTATTTCATGTGCTACAGTTTACCGGTCCTTTCTTTGCAAAGTTGTAGGTTGACGAAAGAGCTTATATGCCAAAAAGTCAGGGAATTCCTTATCAATCAAATTTCCATAGAAGAATTACTGACTGCTACTCTCTCCTGCCGCTCTTACCTCCTCCCCTTTCATCTTTCTCGCTCTGTCCCTGTAGGGGGCAAAGGTCGTATGAAGAACCAGAGAGGCCGCGGAGGTATGAGGGGAGGGAGGAGAGGAAGAGGCGGAGGAGGAGGGAGAGGAAGAGGGGGGCGAGGTGGAGGTGGAGGTGGAGGAGTAAAGATGGGAGGAGAGAATGACGATGGAGATGGCTATGGAGGAGACGACATGGAGGTGAGCAGTACACTTCAGAATGTCATTGGGTTTTGTTTTTGCCCCTCAAAATGAGAGTGGACAGTCCACTCCACTTTGTATTTTCTTCTAAACCGAGACAGACAGGAGTAAAGGTGAGAGAGAACTAATGCTGTAAATTGTACAAGGAACCCTCTAACCTGGTGCTTTATTACAAATATTCATTTTCATCACATGTTTACATTAAGAACTGACCCCAAAGCAGTTAATTAATGTACTTTTTATTTAACATGACCAACACACTACAGCAGTGTATCAGAAGAGAAATTACCAAAAGAGACAAACAACCATATATTAATTAATAAGTAAAAGTAAACCAACAATCAGAAATTGAAAAAGGCTCTGAATTGCCTTTGAAAATAGAGCAAGAAATCCGTTTTTTTTTTGGGAACTTGTACAACCTCAGGACATTGTAAACTGTAAAGTCCATGACACTAAAGCCCCTTCATGATGCTGTCTCACTTCTTGGAGATTGTAAGACTGCCTTCAACACACATGGGAACTGGGGAGTTTCCACCTCCTAGTGAAACTCACCTCAAGTGACGCAATCACATTTTGGATTGAAAATAACTTTGAAATGGATACTTTTTAAAAGGCATCGATACCAAATGAGTCTTATGTTAGTATCGACTTAAAAAGCCCAGCCTTAGGTTTAACCTGCGTTTGGGAACTCTGAAACGCTTGCCTGTTTCTGTGAGGTTAGACTCTCGTGCTTAACCCATAATACACAGTGCTTGCTGTATTTGGGTCATATCACGGTCGGATCAAGTTCTCATGTTCTCCATACTAAATGCTACTAAATTTGGAAATGTACCAAGGCCAACCTCTCAACAAAGCCTGAGTCAGATTATCTTGATCCACACCCCAGTGTGGTTTCTGTGTTCTCATATGCTCAAACAAACCATACAAAGAGGAAAATTGCTCCAGGTTTTGAAATAATTGCTGTAAACAACAAACTATGTGAAAATGCCCTTTCCATTTTTTAAAAAACATTCATGTCCAGGTACTACAGATGAAAATTAGCTAGTAGGCTGACTCCGGCACATATAAAGAAAAGTTTATTGATGTGCACTGTCCCTGTAAAAATATATTAAATAAAGTAACCAACCCTCTACAACACAGTCTAACTATCAACTACACTCTGTGGGCACAACACACTACAGCATTTTCCACAGTCTGATGCTGAGTTTATATCTTGTGAAGCGTCAAGTGACACTCCATCTCGTTAATTCTGTCTTTACAGTATGGTGATGATGACTATGACAATATGGGGGATGACGACTACGATGACTACTCAAAAGAACTCAACCAGTACAGGAAGACCAAAGACAGGGGCAGAGGTGAGTTTGGACCTGAGGTTATTGCCCTGTCTTGTGTGATTTTTCTCGAGGTCATTGCCACTCAATTCATCCAGATAGCTACTTTGAGCAAGCTAATATAAGCTAATGATACGCAGGGCTGTTTTTGGACAACTCTGGTGGGCAACATCAGCTAAGGAGTTGTTTTAGCATTGTTACTTTAATCACATAGGAATGTCTTGTAATCAGAACAGATTTTAATCGAGTTTTGACCCCGAGTCTTAATTTGAGTGTTGTCTACCTACATTGCCCCAAATCTCACTCTGTCTTGTCCTCTTCCTACTTCTCTCTCCCACTCTCTCTTTCTTTATCTTCACATCAGGTGGTAAAGGTGGTCGCGGGCGTGGCAGAGGTAAAGGAGGGCGGGGTATGAACCGAGGAGGGAAGGGCCGTAACCGAGGGAGAGGAAGAGGAGACCACTGCAATGATGATGACAACGGAGACATGGACAATGGGGTGAGGATTTTTAAATGTTACCAGACCAGGGTCACTATTTGCAAGTAATCATAGGAGATTTTCTTTCTTCTTCTGTGAGTAACAACTTAGCTGACACCATCTGAACTATCCTAATGCAGTAAGTCTGACAAGGAAATAAAACTGACCTAACCAAAACTGACACAGGATGGAGGTGGAGAAGGTGGACCAGGACCTGGGAGGAGGAATCATAACGAGAAGCACCAGGATAAGAAAGGAAAGGCCATCTGCAAGTACTACATCGAGGGAAGATGCACCTGGGTGAGACACTGATTGAATAGAAAGCTGTTATTTATTTGAAAAGGGGTAGCTGTTTATATTAAGTGAGTCATTCAAGAGAGTTAATTCACCTGATTGTACTTATTTTATTGACAAGGGGGACTTAGGATAGTACGGGGTAATTGGACATCACAAAATTGGGAGAAAAAGGGGAGAAAATATATATACAGTATATATTTGTAATTAGAAATTGAGATGCATTGTAACCGTTTTGTAGTTGAATCGTAGCTCTGAATCGTAATCTAATCGTGAGGTGACTGAAGATTCCCACAGCTAGTGACAACCCAGTGCTGCCGTTTAGTTGTGGCACGCTGATGGCATAAGAAGTCGGAGGCCTAATTTTAAGGATCATGTTGAGCAGGGTGTTGACATGTCTGGTGCTGAGGTGTGAACCATTGATAGCTACAACATTTTGAGTCCGTTTTTGAGAAGAACATTTCCAAATTCGGATTCCAGCTCCTGAAATGTGATTATTTCCTGTGCAATGTAATTCATTGTGGGTTTTTTTTTATTACTCTGAATTGTAAAAAGTATGTTATGTATTCATAATTGTCTCTTTAAAGTGATGCTAAAGGTGAATTTGCATACCAAAAAATTAAGGTAATTATTTTTAGTAAAATAATGTATGACCATTGGCAGATGAGCCAAAAAGAAAATTTTGGACCCTGCCTTTCAATGCTTTTTGATTGACACTGATCTCCAAAATAGGAAATATTTTGACAGGTATAGTTTTTCTATTCCCAGTAGTAGACCCGTTGTCAGCGACGGACCCGGGAACGGGTCCGGAAGATTCATAGTGAAAATTATTGTTGACAAAATTACTTTTTATTATTATTATTGTTGTTGTTGTTACTATCATTATTTTACTGTTTCTAAAATTGCTCCCCGGGCTGCCCTCTGCTCTGGCCCCCCCAGCATGTGTGTGTGTGTGATCACTTGTGTGTATCTGGGCGGATCCGTGATGGGTTAAATGCAGAGAAATCGTCAATTTAAAAAAAGTTATGAGTTTAGGCTAACAAAAAACAACAACATATAGACATAATAACAGGCTGCAAAATACAAAAATATAACAAGAAAGAAAATAGTTGACAGTTTGTCTTTTATCTAATCTTCTCTGGTACATATGTTGTCTTTAGGGACTTGTCTAAAGGTGGTTATCAGCTTTTTGGAGGGCTCATTATTACCTTTACCTTTTCTGACCACCAGGGGGATCACTGCAACTTCAGTCACGACATAGAGCTGCCCAAGAAGAAGGAGCTGTGCAAGTTCTACATCACTGGCTTCTGTGCCCGGGCCGAGCACTGTCCCTACATGCATGATATCCTTTTTATTTATTTCAAGAAAGTGCACAAATTACAAAAATATGATACCTGTACAATGGCACAATAACAAATCAAACAATATGCAAACAGATATTTTCTGTAATTATGCTTAACCAAAGCTTTGAATCTAACATGATATCCTGTACTGCTGTCCAAACATACATACTCTGTCAGACCAAAGGGAATTCTGGGTACATTTGAAGGGTACCTGTTTATTCAGTTAAATGAAAACTGCCATAATCACCTAATAGAGATAGGTCATTAATAAGGCAGATAAATGAATTTTAGGGTCCATATCAATATTGATAATTGGTGTGTAAAATTAAATTCAAGTAGATTTGCCTATACGTTTTTATTTTTGGCTTAGTTTTTTGGTGATAACCTGAAATGTAAACATCTGAATAAAGAAGTTAAAATGGATTATTCAAGAAAAGTCATAAGGCAGAACACTCACGACCAAAATAGCACTCTGAAATACATTTATAAACATAGAATCTTGTTTTGAATTGTTCTATTTTTCAAAGTTTGGGTGTAAATATTTAACTAAGTTTGGTCCCAGATTAATCCGTAATGGGCCAGTATTGGCCAATAATATCAGTCCACCTGGAAATGTCACCCTAGCTCCCTTGCATGGCATTATAGAGTAACATTTTGCAAATTCAACCAATAGCAAATTATGTATCGGAAATTCAGATCAAAACTCAAATTAAACGATCAGAAAACAGGATGAATTTCGGTTTGTTGCGAGTGTTGCTCCTTGACCCCCGTGCTACGTGACTTCCCCTGTAAGCTGTTCCACACCACAGGGAACTGCGTCAACGGAGATGAGTGTATGTTCTCCCACGATGCCCTCACTGATGACACTCAGGAGCTGCTCAACAAGGTAGCATCCTCTCACCATATCCCTTTCCTCCTCTGTCGTCTCCTCCATTTTTCCACTGGATTAATCACTGGATTTTGGTTTCCCTCCCCCTCTTTGACCTCTGTCTTTTTCTGTTACCCGGTTAATCTAGATGTTGGCAGAGGACGCAGAGGCAGGAGCAGAGGATGAGAAGGAGGTGGAGGAGCTGAAGAAGCAGGGGATAAACCCTCTCCCTAAACCCCCTCCAGGAGTAGGCCTCCTTCCCACCCCTCCTCGACTTGGTCCCCCAGACCCGAACCCCGGGCCTGGGGATTTCAGCGGGTCTATGGGGGGTGACTTTGGAGTTCCCTCCGGACCCAACCAGGGCCCCATGGCCAACAAAGGTCCCCCAGGTCCTGGACCAGGGCCTATTTCTGGGCCTATCCCCTGTGCGGGTCCCCCTCTCTCTGGCCCTGAAGGAGGTCCCTACCAAGGATGTCCCTCAAACCCCAGTGGACCCCCTCCCTCCATGGGCCCCCCACCTCCCTGTGGCGGAGGGGGAGGCGGCGCGGGGAAGAAGATCCCCTCGTTGTTTGAGATTAAAGTTCAGCCGACGGGACAGCTTGCTCATAAACTGGCCGTCAGGTGAGAGATCAGAAAATACACACATGTATGACAAAGAACATTTCTATATTTGCCTGTATTTAAATTTTCTGCAATATTTCTCTTATCCAGAGTGACTCAGTCAGTGCAACAATATAAAACTTTCATTTCTAGATCGCCAACATAACAATCAATCGTAAAAGTGCATGGGTCAAATCCATAGTACCCCTGAGATAGTTCTTTTACATTGTAAACAAGTCTAATCCTCACAAATGATTTCATAATATTATGCACACAGTGATGGAATGACCTCTTTAGAATGATAGAAGAAATACAATGCTAACAGTGTAGTGCAGGTTTTTTACACTTTTCCAGTCTAAGACAGTCTGAGTAGATTCATCCAGCCCTGGGACCCAGACTCATTAAAAACATAACCTCCATTGTCCCTGCTCTCCAAGGAGTCAGACTCCCAGCGGGAACCAGGGCCAGACTGGAGCGCCCGGACCCCAAGGAGCCGCTGGTGGCCCCCCGTCCCACTTCCCTGGCCCTCCAGGACACCCCGGTATGATGCCCCCTGACATGGGACCCCCTAACGTGGGCCCTGGAGGACCGTCCATGATGGGAGGCTTTGGGTCAGGTGACGGAGCTCCACACGGCGGTGTCATGCCTCCTGGACCTCCCCAGGGTGCAGGGAACTTCTTTGACAACTTCTTCAATCAGCAGGAGGTTATGAAGATGGAAGGAGTGGTAGAAGAAGGTGAGAGTGAATTTAAATAATCAATTAAACTGAATAATTAATGACTGAAAGAACAAGTCCAGTATTAGGCAACATCTCTGTTGTGATGGCATTGGAAAGCTAAATTGAGTATTTTGTAAGTGATGGTTGCAAAGTTACAAATAGTTCACTGAGACTAAACACTCCACTCTCTCCCAGGTGACAACTACCAGGGCTTTGGTGGGATGGACGAGAGAGGAGGAGGGAAATTTGATGATGAATCAGGTGGCCAAGACGGTTCTGCTAACGGAGCTTCAGCCAATCAGGGAGGGATTTCAGTGCCTGACTTCCTGCCTCCAGCCCAGCGCGTCCTGTTCATGAGGATCCAGCAAAAACAACAGGAGGAGGAGGAGAGGGCTCGCAGGCTGGCCGAGGGAGGCGCAGAGAGGAGCAGAGAGACTGAAGGTAGAGGGAAAAAACCATATACATTCGCACAAAATACTGGTAACTCCTTCATAGTGAGTTGCAACCCCTCCCATTGGTCTCATTTGTCTCGAGGCTTAAAAACCCTTCTTCCACCTTGTCCCCCCCTCTTCATCTATACCTCCTTCATGGCTGAAATGGATTTACCAGGTGAAATCAATGAGGGATCATAGCTAAAGGGTCACACACATTTTTGAGACATTGACACAACATAAGCTGTGTGTAGACTTCATACAATATGTAATAGTGAAATTCACCTATCAGATAGATGCCATACATTTCCCGTTACCGCTGCACAATCATGTGATCACGATTATTAGTCTTGGTGATTTGTGGAACAAAGTAATTTTAATGCACTTCTAATGCACCTCTTGTCAACATTTTGACACACTTCCATTCTAAACAAAATGTTACAGTATTGCCAGTATTCTATGGTCATTAATTATGGAAACAAAAATCACATTATACGATTATATGCATTTAACTGCAGCTCAATTTCCAACAGACAATGCCCAGCATTACAACATAAACAGTCAATACGAACCACTGACCTAGAAAGTTTTAATACAGACTAGAGCTTGACTTGGGCCTGAAAATTTGAGCTCTGCCCGACATGAACCTGAACAGATTTGCTTTGCGAACCCGGACCGACCCCGTGGGATAAAGCTTTTTATGAGCCCAACAACAGCCCATCGTTTTAATATTTGTCTTACGATAAACTGCTGATAACAGTATTCCTCAACAATATCTTTGACCCCAAGCCCCACACCAAACTTGAGCAACTATTTGAGAAATTAATTCAGACTTGACCCCAAGCCCACTGGAACCAGGCAGGTCTCATTGGGCTCAGGCGTAAATGTCAAGCTCTAGTAAAAATACGTAGTTTAGCTTATTATACATAACCCTTAGGTTTAGTTTTTTGTTATATGACCAAGTAGGACCTCAGGATAAACTAATATCACATGCAGATGATGTTGATAGTTCAGTAAGTACGAATGAGACACAAGCTATGAAAATGTTTAATATTTAGAATACAACAAAAACATTTTTATTTAAATAGTCTGTTTTGACTCTGCCACTATCCCACATGATACCAGTCATACTCCATTTAAAGTTCATGGGATGTTGGCTAACATTGTGTGTGTATCTCTTGTCTGTTTACATACAGTATGTATGGTTTTGTATGTGTGTCTTTGTGTAAATGAGCGTGCACATGTGCTGTATGCCCTAAGTATCGGTGTGCACGTGTGTATGCATTCACATTTTAATTCCTTCCATATTTTTTCATTTTTGTACACGTGTGAATTGTGTTTATGCAGATTGACATGGCGATATTATACCATACTGGATCTATACTGTATATGTGTCTGCTGTATGTCCGTGCAGCTCCCTTGGCAGCAGGAAATATGTCTAGAACGGGGTTATGACCCTGGCTCTGACCTCGCTTCATGTAAACATCTTCTGGTTGTGTAACTCCCAGACATTACAGTGCTGATTCCTAACAAATCACTAAACACCTAACATGTTAACGTGTCTCCCTCCCTCTCTCCTAGGTGACTCAGGGAACTGGTACTCCAGTGAGGATGAGGATGGTGGCGGTAGTGTGACCTCTATTTTGAAGACGCTCCGTCAGCAGACCCAGGCTCCTCCCAAATCTGATGTTCCGCCAAGCAACCCTCGCCTCCAGAAGGCATCTCTTGCCCACCCTCCGCCCCGGCCCGCGGACCCCCGATTAGCCCGGGACCCACGCCTGGCCCGCACCACAG
>OMOT01005012.1:4039-14812 GCA_900312575.1 Acanthochaenus luetkenii
TAATCCAGCCTTTAAGAAGGAAACTCTCCACCCCACCACCCCACCCACCCAGGGACGCAGCCTGCAGTGCTCTCCCAGGAAAAATAATATATATATAATAGAAAGACATCATATCCAATAATCACACTGAGATGCCGGGGACCTCCACCAGCCTTTCAGCATGTGTGAAAGTATCCATATACTGCAATTGTGAAATGGTAGATATTGTCAGCTTTACAAGGACAACTGGTTTGCTTTTTTTTTAGTACACTCTATTCCAAACTGTCAACTATCTTTCACATAGTGACTACTTGTCCGGTGGTTGGGGGACTTGGAAGGAAAGAACCAAAAACTGGTCTGGGAATCCTTGAGCGACACACGAAATCCCTACCTGCACCAGACTGACTGAAATGAGAGAACAGTTGTGCCACGGACGCTATTTTATTTTGACCTCAATTAAAAGGTCACTTTGTTGAACACCAGGTGATGTGTCCGTGTTCCTCCTGGCGGTGGCAAAAAGACAAGCTTTCCGTTACGCGTCCCAAACTGCAACAAGGCCGCGGCGATTCTCACACTGTTACCCGTCCAGCGTTTATTCAATGGCAGCTGGTCCCACCATCTGGGAAAGCGTTGCCGAGGCAAAACAAAACAGGTTACACCTTTGGCCATGCCAAGTCTGCTAGAGCCCCACTCAGTCTACAAACTGAGAGAGGCTAATCACAATTTCACGCTCTGATTTGTCAAATCCCATTCCAGCACCGGAGGCACCCCAAAAAAAAAAAAAGAAGAAGAAAAAAAAAGTTTTAAGTAAACAAATCTCATGGCATACAGGGTAACTCGTGCTACAGCCTCATCCCTCTTGACACGGGTAAGCAACTTAATGGTTGTGCGCTTCCTTTGCAATTGAAAAGGGAGCTGCAATTTTGAGCAAAACATTCGGTCACTGCCAACAATTACAGGGAGGAAACTCTATCCCCTCATGCATGCATTTTATATTCATGCAAATGTGAACAACTCAACAGTGCATAGAACGCCCTCAACAAATTGCAGGTGTGAGGAAGCTGAAACAAAAGCCACTGTAA
The DNA here is from genome assembly GCA_900312575.1 of Acanthochaenus luetkenii. Classification (NCBI taxonomy): domain Eukaryota; kingdom Metazoa; phylum Chordata; class Actinopteri; order Beryciformes; family Stephanoberycidae; genus Acanthochaenus; species Acanthochaenus luetkenii. Next base: position 5,101 of record OMOT01005012.1, read on the forward strand.
CCCTAATGGCGTCCCTTGTCATTAAGAGACCTTTGATGTATGTACTCAACAGACTCTTTTATCTCCTTCTTCCTCTATGCCTCTTACTCGCTCCGTCTCTCTCCACCCTGCTCAACCAGTTTCTTTATTAATGCAGTCTTTGGGGAATGTTCTTTTGCTCAGAGCCCTCAACACATCTGACATCTGGTTGACACTCATGCATGTCCTTTTCTTTGGCATCAATCATTAGCCGGCTAAGAGCATCACAATGCAAAGGTTGTGGACATTTTAGGCATGTTTGTCCCCATCCCCATCCACATTCACATACGTCGTGAAGTTCGAGGGAGCAAAGTCCCCAAAACACAAACTATTACAAATCGAGACTTGGCATTACTCCTTTAGCTATGGTGCGCTATCGTAATAATGTGTGATCTATTCTAGTGTGGTGAAAATGTGAGACAGAACATCTGGATATCAAAAGCACATAAACTGCATTAAAACAGTGTGTTTGAAAAGGCTGCTCATGAAACACTGGTATTCAAACTCTCCCTTTGAACTCGAAGGGTAGAAACAGGACAATGTTGGCCTAATGGTGTTCTCTCTTTGAAGTGAGACATCACTATTAGGTGAAAAGGTAAGTATGCTTCTGTAGAAAATAAAAGCTTTTCATCATTTGTTAAGGCTGCAGCTAGAGCGAAATCGCAAAGGTGGTTTCAAACTCGGGATAGGAATGTTTCGGGCCGCAATGGATGTAGCCGTAATGAAAGTGCGGCGTATGGCGCAAATAGCTAAAATGGCAAGAATAACACCAGCGGTGACGTGAACCACATTAAAGGAGTCCTCTCTCACACCAGATGTAGTCAGATTTAATGAGGAAAAACAAGAGGGAGCTGGATATACGAAGAGGTATGGAAGAAAACGCAGGTGTCAGGCCTCTGATGTTGACGTGACAATGTCTCCGCGCCTCGGTGTCCTGCCCAGAGACCTGCGAGGTAGAGCCGCCGTTCAACTGGCAAGCTAACACAGAAGCTCCAGTTCATTAGGTCAGAACATATTTTGTGAGAGTGATAACAGCATTTCATAACATTTGCCATTACAACACGTAATCAGCTAACCCAGGCAATTACATATACGCCTCCGCACACCTCCTCTCACATGCTGGAGCAGGCAATCAGCCAGGGAGTTAATTTGGCAGAGAAAACCGGGGAAAGAAACACCCACTCTGGCACCATATGTCACCACAGTCCAACCTCGTTATTCAAACTAGTGAGCCTATTTGAAATTCCCCTCCACGGTAAAACAGGGCCAAAATAATCAAGGGAGCATGATCACACTTAATTGGTTCAGTGTACTTTTAAGACGCACTACAGGGTGACCTATTTCAGACTGCTCTTCAGAGGAACCAACTATACCAGCAAGGGAGTAATGCACAACGAGTATTATAATTACTGCAGGATCTATGGCACAACCGGAGGTGCAACGCTTTTGAACTAACCACACCACATTATAATGCTGCCAATTGGTCTAGGCGGGTAATATTCTTGCAATTTTGCCCTTTTGAATGGACATCCTATGTGCGCAGTGTCAAACGTGACAATTAAAATTCACTACATCTATAGTAGGACATTATTATTAAAATATGTTAATTATGTGAGCTCGTTTCTACTTTTTCTCTTTCCGGTAAAGGTTTAGAAATCAATAAGTGTCTACAGACAACTGGAACCAAATATTCACTGACAATATAAACGCATTTTTGGAGTCTACCCATGTTGTTACTTGACAACACCCTGGTTTTAACTCATGAACTCTAACTGTTTTGTGTTGTTTTGAGCTGTCACCATCCAAATTGTTTGAAATGTTACACTTCACCTGGATGTATGAAAACTCTACTATGAAAGCATATAACACTCTAAGTCAATCTTTATATAATGACATTTGACAACATTATATAACCTTTTAAACATACATTTCACCTGCATCTTGCTTGAATTACATATAGCTTTTACAGGAATGCATTATTTTCCACTTATACAATACAATAATACAAATACAATTTGACTACTGCTAATGTTTAGTGTGCCAAGTGTGGTGACTAAATCGGCAATGAGTCAAAATTCACTGCCTCGATCTGACTCTGACCCGACTCTGACCCTTACAGTACTGAGCTTTGGGCTCTGATGATCACCTATAAACCCACCAGGATTCCCATGAACCCGAACCCAACTGGTCTCGCTATCTAGGCAGAGTTCTCATGTTTCCCCCCGCTGAGTATAAGGAGAATGGGATCTTCAGTCATACCACCCTACTCTTCCTATTAAGATCAAAATCTCTTCTCAGGCCCTGGGGTGTCAACAAAGGGATATGCAGTAAATGCTATGCAAATTAAATAAAGAAAATAAAAAGAGCTCCACAAATCAACTCGCCAGCCCTGCATTTCCGACACTTCCCATCTTAACAGAAAATTCCTGTATTTAGGGTGAAATTCAAAGTGAGGTCTAGCTCTGCCTCTGTAAGGGTGTGTTTGGAGATTCCAGCACACAGACAGCACAAAGTATAAGACAGCTCTCTGTGGGAAAACCCGTAGGGATAGTGTTGGTTTCAGAAGGATTTGTTTCTGGATCCGTCTTAAACAACAGACATAATTCTTGAAAATAGATGTTTTCGAGTCAAGTTAACACTCCTGAGTTTAAAAACACCCCGACTACTACCTAGAGTACACTCCTTATGGTTTCTCCCACATGTATTTCAAATATCTGGCATACCAATATCAAAACTATAATTGGAAGCTCGGCATTCAAGTGTTCTATTTTGACTTTGTAAAATATTCTTGCAAAATATATAACTTCCCCTCCCACTGCACCACATGATGCTGTATTCTTTGTGTTATGTGCATTGTCGTGCATTTGTTATTTATTGATGCAACATCTGCACCATTTGTAAGCCAGCTACTGATTCAAAAAAAAAAGAAAAAAAAAAGCCTTAGACATTGCACATTTGTCCACCTTGAGAGGTACTGTGGGTCAAGTACAGGGCTAGAACAAATGTAAGGAACCTATAAACAAATTCTGTTGTAGTACAGAAACTGTCATGGTTCACTACACAGAAAATGCCACTACATTTAGTTATACAAAAACTATGGGGGAAAAAATTCATTGTAAATGTCACTGATGAGTAAGTCGCGTAAACGCCTTTTGACCGCATCGAATGAACAATTGAGGGCATCTCTCGCACAGGTCGCTCTTTCTGCATCGCTGGTTACTTGCTCCACACACGACATCCAATGCCGAGGATGTTCTTTGGAGTGTCTGTCTATGTGTCTGGTGCGTCTGTCTCACCGGTTGACATGGCTGCAAGGCTCAGCTCTGACTGACGAGAGGCCCGCTGCACAGGGTGGGAGGGGGGTCAGTCGCATAGTCTTCCTCGGGGATTGACTCCACAGTTGACAGTAATTTGTAGTACTCGTCTTCTCCATCCAGCACTTTGATTTGCCTGTGATGTGAAAGAAGACAAGAAAGTGGTGAGAGGATGATGTGAGGAGATATAGAGGAGTGATGCGTTGAGTTCGCGACACAAAAATGTATATATTCAAAATAAAACCAATATTTGCAGACACAGCTGTAAGGAGTTCAGACTTCTTCAAGCATATACTGATATTGTCGACTGAACCAGTATATCATTTATTGTACAAATAGAAGTCAGACCTTCAACAATTAAAATTATCATGCTGACAAAACCTTCCTACGTAAACCCCTCTCCAATGACGCAGAGCAACTGCTAATAAAAAGCCTGTTATTTTCGGCACTCCATTTACATGATAAGAAAACAACTCCATTTCTGGATTCTCCAATTCCACAAAGGGCCTGCTCTGTTTAGAGCTGCTGTAAGTAGGAAAGCAGTTATTTACCCAAGTTTTCTCGGCTTCCTCTTACTCCCCTGGTAATCCAGAGTTCTCTGAGGAAAGGGCCAAGAGCACACAGTCAAAAGATGAGCAGAGAGTCATTAATTTTTAATTCAAAGTGATTTTGTGTTGAATGCGAGCAGATGCTGATAATATCAGAAGTCACAGCATAATTTTTTTTTCTCTGATCAAAGGGCTCAAGTGAGTCTGATGAAGCATGCATCTTGCTCAGCTTTGATAAACCACATCAATTATTCACCGTGAAGGCAGACATCCTGACATGAAAGCAACAGATAAAGAGCATAAGCACATGTTCAAGACAAGAGGCAGAGAAGCGTGGGGGTGGGGCTCCAGGGTCTGGCACAGGTAGATTTAATTGTATTATCATGTGGAACCAAAGTCAGACAAAGGCCTTTATCGGCACTTTGAACTCACATGTAGCTGGTTGTAGTACAGGCTATCTTCAGGGCTATTGAGCAGCTTGGGCTGCTGGCCCCGCCGGCGAGGAGTCCTCTGCTGTAGCTTCACCACTGGACCTGCAACAGAGGAAAATGGGGGCGGTGATCCAACAAGGCAAAACTCACAACAAGCACCACCACCAACATGATAATAGCAATGACGATAGCAGCAATTAGACACAGATCCCGCCGTGAATCCTCATCGTACGGTGTAGAAAGTGGTGAAAACATTTTAAATGACTGAGGTAAGATTATGTAATTTAAGTAGATGAGCTTACTCTATAAAATGTTAACATTGCATAAATTCATCCCCATGAACCACATCTAATTAATCTCCTCTGACAGGTGCACAGCAGACCACGGTTCAATTTGTCAAACAACTACAATGGAAGGAAGCCGAGGTGAAATTGTGTGCGGTATTGGATCCACTTCTTATTAAGCAAGTATTTTGACTACCTGTGCCCGGAACCAAAAAGGCAAAAAAGAGAGAAAAGCAATTCTCGTCTGGGTTTCCAAGATTACGCCGAAGTTTACATCTTAGAAGTGCTATGGTTGTACAAACCTAACCATATTGTATTTTCATCACTAGAAACAAGTGAAATCTAACTTTGTGCCAGTTACATGCTTGACAGCTGTGAGCATCTTGGCAAACATTACATTACATTACATTACAGCATTTAGGAGACACTTTTATCCAAAGCGACTTACATACATTACATTACAGCATTTAGGAGACGCTTTTATTCAAACAATGTTACAAAGTTTCAGTGTTCAGTCATGCAGACAGACAACACCTCTAATTATTCAGCAACACCCCATTTATGTATTTTTTAACCTTTATTTTACCAGGCAAGGGTGTAGATGTGCGATAAAGTGTGCTAGAGCAGTTGCGTGGGTCAATTTTCTGCATATTAACCGCATATTAGGTGAGAAGATTTGATGAGGTTATAACACATTTCAGTAGTAGTATTATGTATGTATACATTTGAGTTATTCATTATATGCATTGATGCATCACGTAGTTGTGGTGGTGGTCCAATAAGCTTTTGTGGGATGGGGGCCAGCTTGTTTCTTGATGTTGCGTTCAATGAGGTAGTTTGTGGAGTCATTGCTTTAGTTTTTTAGCCACTTAAAGATGTAGTATTTTTCACCGAACACTAGACGCTCTATATTGCATGAGAGGATGTCCATCCCATCAACTGGTTATACAGGAGTCAACTAGTGAAATTATTATGGACTGTGTCCATTGGTGTGTCCATCAGCTGGCCTATAAAGATTACTACTGCATCTCAGCCATGCACAGTTCAACAGTTATGGACCCAATAAAAATCAGACCGTCACTTCTGCAGATCTACAAGGCCCTAGATGTAGATTTTTTTTGCCCTGCTGACAAAACATAAGAAGTCGAGGTATTTCTAGTCTCAATGTCACAAATGCAAGTCTTGTTTAAGCTGTTAAACAGAGTACAAAGCAAGTCGCACGCTCATTGTCTCATTGCCATCCATGGAACAGTAATCCCTCAGTTCTCTGTACCAACTACTTCTCTTCAAGCAGATGATGGTATCTTTGGCAACCCAAAGTTGTTTTCCCTCGTTGTTCAAAGCAATGTGATTTGAACAATGAATTATTCACAACACCACAGAAAGTGAAACGCTATTGATAATGAGCTATGTGATAACCTGATTATTCAAACATAAGACAATCATGAAGGCTTAGTACATTCGTCTACGACAGTACATCCCAGGTTTCAACATTTATGGGTTGCAAAAATGTGTTTTAAAGCCCAGACACCTTTACAAGGAAGCGTCTATATTTAATGTCAGATAACGTTTCATCTTCCCTGCCTACGTTTTGGGTGAGACAGGACATTCCTTCATCATCTCCTGCTAACTCGACTTCCCTACCTTGACTAAAGGTGCATTTACTTTTTTTCATCTTAGCACTACTTTGTACTCACTTTGAAAAGACCTCATCACATCTCAATCCTACACATCAAAGACCAGACCCCCCCCCCCATATTTCCTCTGCTTTCTTGATGTTATTCAAACCAGTGTAGGTTTACTAAATTCACACTTTGTAAAGGCCCAGAAAGTTCCTGTCAGTTCTAAGATATGAGCAAACTTCTGTCTTGAATCTTATCTATCAATGCCTGGTTGGAATATTACGCTGAGATAAACCAACTGTACATTATGTTGCTGCTTAGAGTTTTGAAAGTTGAAAAAAGCTATCTTCACGACATGCTGTTGTGAAAAAAGAAAATGTGAAATAAACAAATGATCTAATACAAATAAAAGGTTTGCACCTTACATTTCAGTAACATTACGTCCGTATGTAGGACATTGTTCTGCTAATGATGTCTGAAATGGGTTTGATAAGCAAATGTAATATTCCCCTGAAACTGCATCAAAGCACTCAATCACGAATAACGAATCCTGACGGCCTTGAACGAAGTTTCAAAATGGAATCATATTGCAACACAGAGTAACCAAACAACCCGGTTGCATGGGCTGTTTATGCATGTTCAACAAACCTACTTTTTGACGCACCTCTCATGATTCTATTCACAGTTTATATTGCATAAAACCAACTCCACTAACAAAAAGAAGTGATGTACTGAACTCCACTCAGTGCGAGGGGCCCTCTAAGTATATAATCTGAAGTCCAAAACACAATACATGGGTTTCAACATCACCATTTATCCAGTCTGACCTGCAGCGATTAGAGCATGCAGCAGATCAGAGGATGGGTCAGGCTTCCCATCTCTGCCATTTGATCCAGGCCAACCCCAGAGGAATGCTGCAGCTCCTGCAGATATATTACAGGCATGGAAGCTGCCAAACTGGCTTCTGGCATGGGAGTCCTGCATGGACCCGGGCAGGCAGATGTGGGAAGGGGTCAGACTGTGACTCACACCGGGGTTGCTAAATGATCGTGGGTAATATCTACTGTTTGGGGTGGGGAGGAATGATGGTCAACCGGGGATACAGAGGCAGTGGAATTCATACAATATTGATTTCTCCCTATCAAAATAAATCCCAGCAGAGTTTGCTCCTCTTGGCGAGAGACCCACATATTGTACATGTTTGCGTCTTGAGAGTAAAATAAAAGGGAATTATTTTTGAGATAGGTATTTCTTTCATTTTCAAATCTCTAAATACCACTATGAAATCCCTTGAAAATCAGACTGCTCCTCAGAAACAACATAAAAGAGCTGCTAAAAGGGATTTTTAGTGGAATAAATTAGAGACGTATCGATTTACTTCCTAAACCACGCGCTGCGATCACCTGACTTCTCCCAGACCACAGTGAACCACTTGGGCTTTGTTTATTCAGATGGAGGGAGCAGAGGCACCAAAAGGCATGGATTATAAGGAAAAATCATCAGCAGGGGCCTTTGATGTCTAAATGAGGCATGTGCAACCCAGACCCCTCTCTTTACCTCACAACCCCCCCTAACACACACACACACACACACACACTTCGCCAGTTGCAAACAAAGGGAGTCAAGTCAAACTTGAAGAGAAGTTCCAGAACTTTTCAGGCCTCCTGAGATTTATTACCACTGTCTTCATTTGGGACATCATAGTTAAATGGTAACTCATGTGCTTTGAATTATAAGACACACTGGTCAAATCACTAGGTTCTGCAGATAATGCTCCAAAGGGTAGTTCCTGCATCTGTTTTCACTAATGCATGCAGAGGATGTTGTTACTTACAACCAATTTTTCACACTGAAATCAATCATTTCCCCTGACGGCAGATTTGGAACTTTGACTCCTAAAGAAATCTTTGCAGGAAAACCAGCCCACCAGTAGATTAACAATGCGAATGATTGGCGTTGAGCATGTACATGTACATGAGCTTTCCCCTGAACATACTCCTAATGCTTTTATTAAACAACCGATGGTTTATTCAAACATTGCACGATGACCACTACCACCACCACCACTGTAAACCATTAAGGTTTTGTGCATGGAAAACGTTGTTAAACTACTGTATATCAAATGACTCAGTCCACTTGTGTGATAGTACAGAGAAGAGTCTGTTGAAATTGTGATGACGAGCAGTTAGGAAGTACATCCTGTTAACTACTCCCACTGACATTAAGAGGATTACGTACTGTAGGTAGCGGCAGACAGAGGCAACTCCTTCCAGTAAGTTGAGTCTTTCCTATCCCTTCCAAATCTCCTCTTCCGCTACGTCCAGCCTTGTAATTTGCCCCAAACTGAAGGCATCCGGTTGAGATGCTCTGATATGTGGAGACAGACGGATAAATCAAAAGGCTGAGAGACAGCGAGAGGGAGGGAGAGTATTTGTCTAGAGAACACGGAGAGGGTGGATCATTTGTCTGGCAGATATATGTTGATGTTGCTGCTGGTGGTGGTAATAGTGGTGGTGGTGGTAAGAGGCTGGCTGAATAGCGCCTGGTGGTTGCAAACCTGGTGGGAGGACATGTGGGAAGTGGTGTCAGAGTTGTTGGTAATGAGGGAGCGAGATGGTAGGAAAGTGAGATGGATCAGTGAGTGTGGGTTTGACCTCAGTGGGGGTAATACTGTCTCCTAATACCACATTTCCATTGAACTCTCCCAGCTGTAGCTAAAAAGTGCAGAGTGAGCTCAGGGCGCCAAACTAAATCAATTCTTATTGACTGCACCACCCTATAGACTGAGGGTGCATAACTCTAACCAATAAGTCAGTATTAACTCAAACCATTCGTCAAACCCCTTTCATTTTCGTCTTTCTTCTTCTCCTCGTCTCCTCTCTTCAAAAGGCCGGGTTAACGATCGTCCAAGACGCAGAGGTAATTGGTCTCTGTGTTGCGGCTCCCCTTTACCAATGTCTCTCTCTTGACATGTATGTTTACCACCAACATAATCTTCAAAAAGCCTGTAGACATAAGTAGCTCAGCTTTCATAAACCATAAAGTCAGCTCTGACTGATCCTCGGCACCCATCCTGTTTATCACGCCGAGGAGCACAAGCAGCGCTCTGATCATATCTGCTGCTTGCTAGCGGAGGCTTTCTCTCTGCATACGCCTCTGCGACTCGTTTTTTAAACATATTCAAATTGTATTAATATTCGGGCTCGGAAGACAGGTGGAGAGAGGTGACATCGTCTACGTGTTTACATGTCGGTTTACTCGGTGCATGTAGAGCTTTTTCTGAAATCCAAAGGTTGGCGCTTCAGACATCTGAGAGCGCCTGGAGTACAACGTGCTTTAATGCTCTCTTCCCACCGTAAAATGCAGCATTGCGGGTATTTGGCTAAAGATTGGGGAAAGTCCCTTAGCCTGGTGTCAAATATACTGTACAGTGAAACAGGCATCTCTCCTACTGAAGGATATCTCTGCCTGCTCTGCTTTGTTTCATACATGAAA